>JAQZBX010063547.1:0-16669 GCA_029593785.1 Cabassous unicinctus | reverse complement strand
TTCCTGGTTTATATTTTGTTAATTGGACTGGTCCATGTCTTCCTGTTTCTCAGTATGCTTTGTAGTTTTTTGTTTCCTTCTGGTCATCATTTTATCTTGATGTGTTTATTCATTTGATTAGCTTCTCTCTCTGCTCTAAAGTTTTATTTATCTGGTGGTTCTGTGTTTGTGTTAAGTTTTCTCTTTGACACTTTGGTCTTCTTTTTTTATTTTATTACTGTTTTATATGTTCCCTTGAAGGAAAAATATTAGGGCCAGAGAAATTGAGAGAGGTAAGAAAGGAAAAAAGATAATAGTAATAGTAATAAAAGTTAGAAGAGGGACCATATAAGACTTACTAAAATGAATATTTAACTCAAGTAAGCAGTGTAGAATAATAGGGGAAAAAATTGAGCATGTACAATGGAATGGGAAACCAAATAGAGAAAAATATATAGAATGATATAAAAAGCCAGAATGATGAAGAGAGTGAGAAAGAGTAAAGAAAGGATGGAAAGGAAAGTTAAGATAAAAATGAAAAAAAAAAAAAAAAAAAAAAAAAAAAAAGAAAAGGATCAGACAAGATAGAAATCAAAACCTATAAAGTTGAGTACTAATGAAAAAGGTGGAATGTATGACCCACAGCAGAAAGCAGAAGATAGAAAGCTAAAGGCAGGAAAAGAGAAACCATTGGTAGACAAAATCAATATACACAAAAAATGGGATATCAAAGAAGCACAGCAAAGAAGAAACAAGCTAGCAGCATCTAATTAAAAAAAAAGTGGGGGAAGAAAGAGGAAAGAAAAGCAAGAAACAAAACAAACAAACACACAAGCAAGCAGTCAAACAAAGCTAAGGAAGAACCACTTTCCTTGTTGGGCCCTTGTGGATCCTCTTAGTTTGCCTGTGTTCATCAATCTATTACCCTGCAGGCTTCTCTCTTCAGGTTTTGAGGGGGATTTTAGCAAGTAAACTAAGTTAAAAATTTTTAAGTAAACTTTTTTTGGGTTTTTGGAGAAATAAGGGACCCAAAAGAAATTATTACAACAATAATGTCTATGCTTTCCTTGTCTTATGTTATCAGCTGGATGTTAGATATCCTAGTGAATCACTATTCTTAGAGGAGTTGGGAATCAAACTAAGGACTTCATATATTCAAGACAGAAATTCCTTCACTGAGTCAACTTACTAATTGGGTCAGTTAGCCCTTCAGAAAGTTATTTAGTCACTTTCCCCTGAGAAGGTTTTACTCTCCTGTGGCAGCAGGATTTAGCAGGCTGTATGAGCAGATCCCCCCTCCCCTCTCCTGGTCAGGTTGAGTTCCCTTTTGAAATTCAGTGGAACCCTGATGACTGTCTTCACCTCACTGAAATGGTTTACAAGCCTCTTCCACTCCCGGGGGATCCTAAAAAGACTTGTGGAAATTAAGCACTACCCACCACCTGACTCTCTAACAGGAGTTGAAATTCTGATTGTCCTCAGTGTGGAACTATTAGATTGGCTGACTCCGCCCTCTCTCAAGCCAAGCCTCTGTATCCCAGGGCAGTTAGGTAGATCAAGCTTCCTCAGCCAATTCACCTCTCCCCTCAGCCTGGTGTCATTTTGAGCCAGCTGGTGTGCTCCACAAAGTTCTAAGGGGGTCCAGACAACCAAGTTCACAGCACCAAAATGATTTACAAGCCTCTTCTAGACCACCCCCTCCTCCCAGGGGACCACAAATATGCCTGTGGAAACTTACTAAGCACTTCCCACTGCCTGACTCCCTTAGGGGAATTGAAACTCTGATAGTCTTCAGCACAGAACTATAAAAGTGGCTAAGTCCACCCTCTACCAAGCCAAGCCTCCATATCCCAGGGTGGCTATGTAAATCAGGCTTCCTAAGTAGATTTGCCTCTCCCTTCAGCCTGGTGCCACTTCAAGCCAGCTGGGGTGCTCCCCTAAGCTCTAAGGGGGTCCAGGCAACCAAACCCACAGAAAGAAAACCCCTCTCCACCCTTTGCCAGTACCCTCCCACACTTGGAGAATGCTCCTTCTCACTGGGTTGCTGGTGGAAGCCAGGGCTCATGCTAGCCCTTTGCCCTGAGGGTGGGGCTTAGCTGTCCATGTCTGTGATTTCCAGCTAGGGGCTAAAAAGTAACTGTTTTATCTTGAGCAATCTATCTCCTTGTCCAAATCCCTCCAGATCGATGTCCCAAAGGCTCTCATTCCGTGAGCTACCAGAATAGCTTACTTGGGCAGGATCCTGTCCCCAATCACCTGTCATTTGCGAGAGAGATGGTGAGTGTCCACTTAAACTGATGCCATTTTGCCTCTAGTCTATATAAACATTTTATACATGCTTATTTATATATGTTAATATGTAAATTAATTCACAATTATTATATTACTAGGAACTTTGACATCTTCTCTCCCATTTAAAAATTTTTTTGTTCAAAGGCAGTAAATAAGTAAATGTCATTCTTTTTTTCTACTTATTTCATGGAATCTTCCCAAGAACTGTAAAGAAAGCCTCATTGTGTAGGGGTGCAACTGATGCCCAGTGCTTAAGTAACTTGAAAAGGAATCTTGAGGAATGGTTTAAACTAATTACAATGTACTCTCTTGGGTAGGGCATGGGGATCTCTTTTATTTAGCATACAGAATAGTCAACCCTCCCCAATTTGACTCATTTTGAAAGGATGAGTAAAGGGAGGTGGGAGTAATATGAAATTACTCTGCAACCAAGTATTTCCATCAATTATTACATGGTAATTTGCTTCCAATATCAATGCTTATTTACTTTCCCAACTATGTCTCTCTTTTAGCTTCATCCATTCCCCCAAAAAAACCAAAAACATTCACTTGTAAAAAAAAATTGCTGAACCCATATATCACTGAATGAGAAAATAAACTGACAATATGAAATTCTGAACTAATTGAATTTTCCTGATTTTCTTGGAATTCAGGTCAAATTAGTTGACTTTTTTCTGAAAGTTCCACATGCAGAAAATGGATGTGGCTCAAGCAATTGGGCTCCCTTATATCTTATAGGAAGTTCAGGGTTCAATTCCTAAAGGCCCCTGGTGAAAGGCAAGCAGGCCTGCATGGTAAGCTGGCCTGAGGAGAAAGCTGGTCCATGCAGAGTGCTGGCCCACATGGAGTGCTGGTCTGCACAAGAGTGCTGGTCTGCACAGAAAATTGGTGCAGCAAGATGAAACAGGAAAAAGAGACACAGAGGAGAGACAATAAGAGACACAGAAAACCAGGGAGCTGAGATGGTGTAAGGGATTGAGCAACTTTCTCCCTCTCCAGAAGATCCCAGAGTCCTTTCCCAGTGCCATATAAAGAGAAGACAAACAGACACAGAAGAACACACAGAGAGCAAACAGTGGGCACAAAAAAATGAAGGTGGATGGGAGAAATAATTATAAATATATCTTAAAAAATGTGCTATATGGTCAACATTTTATCATACATTAGGTTATGATAGTTTTGACTATTGGATTTTAAAAGATTGCAAACAATTTAATCTTTTCATGTCTTCATGTACATGAAAAATAACAGAGACCATATATGAGAAAAATGATGAAAGCATTTAACTCACTACAAACTCCACATTTATTAATAGAGTATAAATTTCATTACTTATTATGCAGGATATTGAAAGGACACTTTTCATGAAAGATATATTCCCAAATTTCGAAATGATTTATATGTTTTATCAGTGAAGTATGTCTAATATTTTAGAACAATGAACTGATTCTTAAAATCAATTAAATAAATAACAAAATAAGCTGAAAGAACACTAAGCTCATTTGTTCTCTTTCACATGAAGCACGCCTCAAAGGCGTAACAAATTCTTGTGATGTGAGGAGTTCTGGGAAGTTGGCTTCTGAGTAAGGAGGCAGGGCTAAACTGTCTTATGAAAACAATTTAGAAATAGCCAGAAGTTGTCTGAGGGGCCTGCACTGGGGATCAGCAGAGCAGGAGAGTACAGCACAACTCCCAAAAGGGTAACGGACAGAGAGACAAGGAACCCAAAATAACAGATATGAGTTGCTTTGGGGTATTTAGAGCTTACTCTGGTCTGTGATTGATTTCACTTTTGCAACCTGCACATCATGTTTTTTATTTAGCAGATAACAAAATATTTAATTTTATTTTTGTAAAATTGAATATAGTACAGAAGCATGCATATAATTACAGTTCTGAAATAGCACAATACAAATATAGAAGCTATTCCAGTTTTAAAAGAAAAGGTTAACAGCCAAATGATGTCCAAATAAGTTTTGAAATCAACTTGGTTTTTACCACAGCAGTACCATTTTATTTTTCTAAATGTTCTAGCACAATTCTATAAAGTACATTTCTAACACAAAAGAAATATTAAGTTGAATGATGCATAATATAGTACTCAGAGTTGAAACAGCAAGGTCAATACACACCCATAAACGCACATGGTAAATGAAGAATGATATTGAACCGAACTCACTAGTGAACACTTTTTAAACGGTCTCCATTTGGAGGTAGTGGGGTGGAAAAACACATTCTATATATGAAGGAAGCAAGAATTACATATGTACTACAATTTCTTTTGCTTAATGTGCATTTGGAGGAAGTTCAACTAATACCATTTATGCAGGTTGGAGGGAGGAGAATGCAGATGCCTGTACTCATTTCCATGATTCTTTTTGTTTCACTTTAAAACTGTGAGATAATGTAATATACTACAATCCATAAGTAATCTGACTCTTATGGAAGTATGTATCAAAAGTAGGTATTTGAAAAAAAAACACTCAAAAGCCAGAGACTTCCTAAGACATGGTTCCTATCAGGGTAACCATAGTTAGAAGTTGCATCATAGGGTAGATATTATTATAAGGACAATTATGAAAGGATGAGGAGAAATAAAATTACTGAGATGCATGACAGACCCTTGGTACTCTGAAAACAACATTATAACCCTCCATCCATTCAAGACACTTTAATACATTGTGCTTTCCAAGCTGCCAATGTTAAGCCAGAGACCCATTATATTAGTATCCTGATCAATTCCCCCTCCAACCACACCCACAAAACTTAACTTGGCATGAAGAATCTGTTGAGGTTTTATATCAGTGATTTCTGCCACCAGTTTCATCAAATATATATGACCACCAACCTAAAGTGAAAAATGCAATTAAACACTGAAATGAAACCAAGTTTCTTGCTTTTATAAGTACATCTGAGCAAAAGATATTTAAAAATTAATGTGGGTAGTACTATATTTCCTTAGTACTTAGAAAAATGCAAATAACGTATTGAAGCATAAAATAATACCTCTCAGTAACCTAACTGAAATAAGTCAGAAAAAATAATACTACAAGAACATTATACATTTACTTTTATATTTTCATATACATGTAACCCAGTTTAATTGTCAAAAACATGAACCCCCTAACTAGAAGCCAAAAAGGAATGAATTCTTTAAAATGTCCTACTTCAGTTAAGTGTATATATTTTTTATATTGCATCTTACAATGGGAATAAGAAAAACATATTTCTTCAAGAAAATCATAATGCAGTCAAAGTTGGGGATTGCATGGCCACTGAGGTAGAGGTCGCTTTTCCAACAAAACAGTTTCTTTTGAGCGCTGAGTGTAGAAGACTGCGTTGTCCCATGGCAGAGCCATGGGCTACCAAGCTTCTGATTATGACGATTTTTTCCTTCTTATTTTTTAAATCATCTGTGCATTTATTCAATAGTGAGCCACCAAATTATGTGGCATGATAACCAATGGAAACAGGTTAAAATTGAAGATACATACCTCAATAGATGGGCGGTTCTTGACTTCTCCCAGAATGCCCAGGAGGTGCAGAAATGGGCAATGGAAGAAGTTCTTTTTTTGTTTCTATCTATTGACCTAGCAGCTCAGACTGGAGAGGAAGCAGCCAGAGTTGCTAAACAAAATTAGGAAGCAGGTAGTCATGATTGCTGTGTGCTACGGCTTTCTATTCCTTGGGGAGAGCTCCAAGTAAAATGTGAAATGCAGCAAATCATTTATCTATTGTTCTCTTCAAGAGAAAATGCAAATCTCAATGGCTTCCTAACATGGATACAGGCCAATGAAAATGGTTCTTTTATTCAAGGGCTGCAGTTCTATTGAGAACCATGAAATCCAACAGTCTTGACATCTGAATCAACAGAATCAGTGTGGGGGACAGCTCATAGATCAGAAAGCAAACAAGGTGATCCCAGGTGTTGGGAGCAGCAGAGGGCTGTGGGTTGGGAAGGACGGGAGCAGGAATGGCTGGTGACTAAGCTCCAGGTCAGTTCAGGTCTCCTGGACCTGACAAGCTTCCTACTCCCTCTTTAGGAACCATCCCTTGTTGGAGAAGATGCTGAGAGTCAGAGCATAAAGGGTTAAGCATTTAAAAAGCATGCTTGTTGGCAGAGAAACATTAGTAAATGTCTCCTAGAACACTGCATACTGCAGATATCTGTAGAAGGAGGCAAAGCGGAATGAACTCACCACACAGATGTTATTGTCTGAATTCCCCAGAAAGATTGTCTGGGAACTCACAAACAGGTAGTGCTCTCACGCACCAAGCTGAGAACCTAGTGAAGACCAAGGCATTTAGGGCAAGAAACAATGTTCATACTTATGCTTCTTGGTAGACTGCCAGAGAAGGAAGTTTTCTTGCTGAAGTAAGAACACAACAGATTGTGGGCAAGGTTAGGCTATTCTGAGAATAATATGCACTGTTGTAAGCTGAATAAAAGAGAGGGTCACAGTGATCTCCGGGCTGTTTTGCCTGAGTGAGGTGCAGCCCTCTGCTTCATATGCATCAACTTGTCTGACTCTTCCTTTGTGCCTCACACTGACAACAACAATCCCTCTTCCCATCAGTGGTGTTTCTAAATCATGCCTCTGTGAGCATGGGTAAAGCAAGATACTTAGCTTCCTGAAGAAGCCACAAAATAGTTTCCACATTGTTGATGGAGGCCTTCACCATTTTACAATCCCTCTAGCAGTGTATGAGGGTGCCTCTGCCTTTCTCCACATCTTCTCCAACACTTGATGGTTGGGTTTTTAAATTAATTTTTTTAAAATTTTCCATTCTTTTCTTGGCAATGTACATTAAAAATGATCCAACAAAGAAGCAAACCACACAGAGTAGACAAGAATGTATAGAATTACAGTCCCAAAGCAAAGCAATACAAATATATGAATTATTGCACTTGTAAAAGAAAATTGTAACTGCCCAATGATGTCCGAGTAAGTTTTGGAACCACATTGAAAATTATAGGATCAAGTAAAAGGAGTAGAAAAATCAGGGTTAGAAGATTTATAAATGAGAATAACTATGTTTTATTTGTGGATCGAGTTTTCCTTATATTCCCATGTAAACCCCATTGAGCAGGTATTGATTTCATGAGGCCTTGTGCAGCCCAGTGTTCAGACTTCCCTAGGGTCCTCTTGAGCTCTTTTGTTTGACACATTTTTACTGTGACAGTTTGTGAATTTTGGCTGAGATCTGCATAAGCATAACCTCTGGATTGACATCCCAACTCAATTTGAAACCTCTTAGCCATAAAAACACTATTTTATTAAATAATTTCCCCTTTTGGCCAAGGTATTTCTCCAAACCTCACTAATTAATCCTTGGCTATAATCCCTCCAGGAATCTAGTATTGCCTTTGATTTAATATATTGCTACACAGGGGCAGTTCTAGAGGCTTCCAGTTGGTTTTTCTACCCATAATAGCCCTCACTCCACAAGTCAGGGGTACCATGTGGGGCTTCTGCCAGTTACTGAGTATGTCAGTTATGCATTCTGGAACTGGGGAAATAACCACAGAATGGGTCTGGGGATCCATTCGACCCACTGTGAGGCAGACCTGACCTAAAACTCCATCAATCACCTGACTTCCATAAGCCCCTACTCTGACTGGTGGATCACAGTGACATTTTGGGTCTCCTGGAATTAATGTGACTTCTGAGTCAGTGTCTAATAATCCCTGAAATGTCTGATTATTTCCTTTTCCCCAATGCACAGTTACTCTGGCAAAAGGTCGTAGGTATCCCTGGGGAAAGGTGGGAGGAAGATTAACAGTATAAATTTTAGCAGTTTAACAGGATCTTTTCCCAAGAGGACGTGGCCTTCTCCTCATTCAAGGGGCTCTGGGTGTATAAACTGTCTCAATTCTGGGAATTGATTAAGGGGCCGTGATTCTTTGCATCTGTAGTTTGAGTTAGTGTTTTGTTCACTCGATCTAGAACTCTTCTGCTTATACAGATCCAGAAGAAATTTCAGTAGACTGCTCATATATTTCACTTCTAGGTACCCTATGATCTATTAGCCAACGCCATAACTCCATGCGACTCAGAGTAGTTTGAGTGCTGCTTTGAGTCTGACTTTCATTGTGGTAGCCACGCCCACCTTGCCTTTGGCAGTTAACTGCCAATACTTGACTTTTACCGGACCGAGATCTGATCATCCCCATAATGTTTAAGGATTCCAATTCCACTACAGCCTTCCCTACAGTAATATCTGGACTGCAGAGAAGAGCAACCACAGAGCTCTTCAGAGGAAATGGAGTTAGTCTTACAAATTTATTCCTCACAGTCCTGGTTAAAGGTATGTCCTCTGGATATTCCTGGATTGGGTGGGCAGGTCTCAAGTGGTAAATCCATTCTAGCATTCCAGTCTCTCTAAACCATTGAATCCCTTCATCTACTGTATACCAGGGCAAATTGGCCATCTCAACATCAGACATGCTAGGCCATTGTTTGTTCCATGTTTTAGTCAGCCACCCAAACAAACTGTTAGAGCCCTTTCTAACCCCTCGAGTTACAGTGTTGAATCCAGAATTTCTGCTTAGTGGGCCCATATCAATAAATGCAGCCTGATCCAACTTTATATTCCTTCCACCATTATCCCATACCCTTAGTATCCATTCCAACACATATCCCCTTGATTTCTGTCTATGTAAGTTGGAAAACTCATGCAGTTCTTTCAGAGTATAGCGTACTTTCTCATGGGTCACACTTTGTATTTCACCTTTGGGGGCTTGTTGTGATTTTAGTCTCAAAGACAAGAGGGGTGGTGGGGGTGGGTAAGGAGAAGGATTAGAGATGTCTTGTAAGCTACTGACCTTGGGGCATTCCTTTGCATTTTCTTCTGTTGAGACAAGATTAATCTCTTCAGGCAGGGGTTGGAAGGCAGGTTCCTCAGGGTAAACTGGAATTTGAGCAGTACATGCTGGAGTTTGACTGGTACCTGCCTCAGGGCTGGGAAGAGGTCCAGACTCTCTGGGGCAGGCTGGATGCTGGGCAGTCCAGGCTTCAGTTTGACTGGTACTCACCTCAGGGCTGGAAGGAGGTCTGGACTCCCTGGGGCCGGCTGGAGGCTGGATGATACAAGGTTGACAAGATGTGGGCTCCACAGGGCAGGACATTGCAGGTTCATCTGGTAAAGTATAAGCAGAATTTAGGGTTCCAATATCTCACCAATATTATCATCATCCCATATGTCTCCATCTCAATCCTCGGGTTCCACTCCTTTCCAATCAATGCCCTCACTTTTATTGCAGAAACCCTGCGAGGTTGAGATTTTAGTTTCCTTTGTAATTCTGCTACTCGTACAATGAGAGTCTGGGTTTGATTCTCAGATATTTCAAGTCTGTGGCTACAGGAGACAAAATTTTCTTTCAAGGCACATGTAGTAATTTTCATATCATTCATGCGGCATTTAAGTTTCAAATTTGAAGACTTTAGCTCATCTCTTTCTCTTGTAACTGTATCCAGAGTATCTAGGAGGAGCCAGCCAACATCATACTTTTTGACTCCACAAAATTTGGTTAAGGTGTTGAAAACACTCACCCAGATCCTTGCTTCTTATAAGCATGGAAGTAGGGGAATCCAGTGGTGCTATTTTGTGTATCTCTATTGCCAGCCCATGCCATGGACTGTTGGCAACCTCTTCATTATTGGAAAGGGAGTCATTAGTACCCTTGAGTCCAATTAAAATAGAGAGCCAATTACAAAACTCCCAGAACCACATCAGGCATCCCATGTTTAAGACTCTGTTCCTCAAGAACCACTCCCAGTACCAAGCTTCATTAATCAGGGTTCTCTCAGGAAACAGAATCAACAGGAGATATCTGTCAATAATATGAGATTTTAAAAGAGTCTCTCACCTGACCATGGGGATGCAGAAGTCCAGGTTCCGCAGGTATGCTGAAAACCAGGGGCTCTGATGAAAGTCCAATGAAAGGTCCTTGATGAGTTTCTGGGAGAAGTTGGTTGTCCAACGATAAGCTGGGAAATTCTCTCTGAATGTTGAAATCACTTCCCCTTTTAAGGAATTCGACTGATTGGATAAAAGCATCACCCAATGCTGATGCAATCTCCCTGTTTGATGCAGATGTAATCAGCCATCCATGCAGTAAACTCACTGGTGATCGAAGTCCATAAATGCTCTTGTATTACAATTAGCCCAGTGCTTGCTGAGCCAAACACCTGGACACAATTACCTAGCCAAGTAGACACTTTAGCCTAACCATCACAATCTGCTCATGTCAATTCTTTCACTTCTGGTATTTTCCAATCATATGATAATTCTATACCTAGGTTCCTGCAGTATTGCCAAACTCTAATTCAAATGGGTGCATCATTCCACATTCTTACCACCTGTCCATAATTCTTCTTGTTTCTACACATCCTACCTAATACTTGTCATTATTATTGTTTAAACAACATCCAGTCTATTAGAGGTGAAATGGTATCACATTGCATTTTGATTTCATTTCCCTAATAGCTGGTGCTATTGAGTATTGTTTCATGTGTGTTCTAGCCATTTCTATTTCCTCTGGGGAACAACATCTGTATTTTTAATGTCTTTTGCCCATTTCTTAATTGTGCTTCTTTCTTTTTTATTTGAGTTGTAGGATTTCTTTATACATACTGCATATTAAACCTTATCAGATATGTTGTTTCCAATATTTTCTTCGTTTGAGTAGACAACATTTCACTTGCTTGACAAACACTTTTGAAGGACAAAAATATTAATTTTGAGATGGTTCCATTTATCTATTTTTTCTTTCATTACTTATGCTTTCATGGTAAATTTATGAAACCATGCCCTAACAAAAGATCTCATAGACATTTCCCTTCATTTTGTTCCAAGAGTTTTATGGTCATGTCTCTTATATTTAGGTCTTTGATCCATGCTGAGTTAATTTTTATAGTGGGTGTTAGCATGAAACAGGGCCTTCTTTGATTCTTATGGATATGGACATTGAGTTTTCTCAGCACCGTTTCTTGAAAAGACTATTCTGTCCCAGTTGAGTTGACTTGGCAGCCTTGTCAAATATCATTTGGCTATAGATGTTCTTGTTCATTTGTGATTTGTCAATTTGGTTTCCTTTGTAATTCTGTTTATCCTTGTGCCAATACTAGGTACTTTTGACCTCTGTGGCTTTATAATAATCTTTAAAGTCAGGTAGTGTGAACCTGCCAACTTAGTTCTTCTTTTTCAAGGTGTTTATCCTATTCACAGGCTCTTACAATTCCAAATAAATTTGAGAACTACCATTTCATTTTCTGCAGCAAAGGATGTGGGAATATTTAATGTGGTTCCATTGGATTTGTGAAACAATTTGAGTAGAATTGATATCTTTAAATTATTCAGTCTTAGTTTCAACGAATATGAAATGTTCTTCCATTTATTTAGGTCTCCTTTGATATCTTTTGGCAATGTTTATAGTTTTCTGTTTACAAATCTTTTACATCTTTAATTTACTTTATTCATAGGTATATTATTCATTTAGTTTCTATATTAAATGGAATTTTTATTGATTTTGCCCTAAGATTGATCATTAATTGTGTATAGAAACATTACTGGGAGATTGTGGGAACATGGCCAATGGGTTAGACATATGTCTTAGCTCTCACTAAAACAACAAAGAAAAAGCCAGAGGCTGCCATGGGGACCTGCTTTGGGGTACAGCAAACAAGGACACTGCCTACCAACTCCCAGAAGAGTGAGGGTCAGAGACACAAAAAGCCAAAAACAAGTAATCATGAGTCATTAAACCTCCTGGCTGTCAGGGAGGAGGTTTACCCTCACCAAGATATTAACTGAGGGTAAAACTCCTGGTGAATTGTATCTAACTGAGAGGATACAACTGAGCAGATGTCTACCACCACAGGAAGGTGCTCTGAGTCACCTAGGAGGGTACTGGACAGATAGGGAACCAGGAATAATCAGGGGTTGCTTACATTGATGTCTGGAAGGGGTACACATACCCGGCCCTCAAGGTGTACAGACTAGGTGGAGACCCTGGTCCCCTTCTCCAAATGGGAGTGTAACAGCAGATTCCCTCTGAGGAAGAGTGGTCTGGGAGAGTGAAGACTGATTTTTTTTTTTGCAGCAAGTTTAGCCAGCTGGGCCCCCCTTGAATATCAGAAGGACCCTAATTCGACAAGAAGAAGTGAGGTGGATTTCCTCAGGCTGGCAGTCACATCCAGCCACCTAGGTAAAGGATGGAATTGCATCAATGAGGAGGCAGAGACAGGGGGTGATCAGCACCACTCCAGCTACCTGCAAGGGATCTAACCAGCCCTAAGGAAAAGGGGCAGATAGCCTTCTGAAAAGCTAATCAACCCAAAGACTTAGAATAGCTCAGTGGAAGCATTCTTGCCTAGCATATATGAGGTCTGTGCCTCAATTCCTGGCTATTCCTTGAGAAGATATCCACCAGGTTATCAGGCATCCAGCTGAAACTTTATAACAGGGAACATATAGACATTTTCTATGTATTAAATTTTCTTGGATCTCTTATTTTTTTATAAAGGTTCATTTTCTTTTATTTCCCTTACCTTTCTCACTAAAACCCAGCTAAAAACCTGCGAGGGCCAGCTGCAGGGTGAGTGATTGAGAAACGCCAGCAGTCTGAGAAAATCCTTAGGGGTCTAAGAAAGAAGGCTATTTATCCGTGTTTGTCATTTTTCTTCTGTCTCATTTAAAAAAAAAATGATTTCCTGCTGTCTCATTTAAAAAAAAAATGATTTCCTGCTGTCTTTTTTATTGCTTGTTTTGTATCCCTTCTCTTTCTTTCTCTGCTTGTTTCTTTTTCTTTTATTCTTTTGCCTACTGATCTATTCTACCTATGCTATGCCTTTTCACTCCTTCATCTTTATATCTTTGGTTTCCATTGTTGTTCTTTCATTCCACTTCTTTTATTTGGTCACCAATTTTTCTTGTTTCTATATCTCCCTCTCGTCCCTTTTCTTTGTATACGTTCTCTTTTTTACTCTTGTCTTCCTCTTTTTTCTGTTTTCATTTCCCCTCTTCTCACCATTCGTGCATTTTAATTCATTCTATATATTTTTTCTCTATTCTGTTTCTTGTTTCATTGCTTCTATTCCACTTTCTTAATCTTATTCCTCTGTGCTTCTTACTCATGTTAATTTTTCAATTTCTTAGGTCTTGTATATTTGCTCTCTTACCTTTTATTATCACCATTACTATTATTCTTTTTGTCTTCCTTTCTCTTTCCTTTTCTCTGGCCTAATATATATTTTTTAATCCAAAGGAACACAGGCAGATCTCTCTCACAAAAAACAGCTGAGTGGGGCAAGATTCTGCTCGAGTGAGCTGTTTTGGGAACCCACAGTGAAGGAAGCTTCAGGGCATTGATCTGGAGGGAGCTGGATGAAGAGATAAATTCCTCAAGGTGCTGCTTGCTTGATTCTTGTTTACTGTGTTTCCTCTTCCTTGCTTTCCACTTTTTTCTGTATACCAATTTTTTATACCGATGTTATCTCTTTTCCTTTCCTCATGAGTCTATCATCTGCTTTCTGTTGTTGCTCTGACATTCCACCTCTCTTTGTTTAGTCCTCATTTTTTTCTGGTTTTTATTTCTACCTCATCTATCCTGTTTTGTTTCTTTTATTAATATTTTCTTTTTTATATTCTTTTCTCTTTCCCTCTCTCCTTTCATACTGGCCTTTTAACTCAGTCTATATATTTTTCTTCATTTGGCTTGCCATTTCATTGTTAACTCACTTTTTTATTCCTGTTACTCTACACTGCTTACATGAGTTAAATATTCATGTTCCAAGGTCTAAAACAGTCCCTTTTCTAAAAATTACATTATAATTATGATTACTCTTTTACTTTTCTTACCTCTATCACTTTCTCTGGCCCTAATTTTTTCCTCCATGGGAACATAGACAACAGCAATGAAATAGAATAGGAAGAACCAAGTGTCAAAGAGAATACTTAACACACAAAAAACCCCTGCAATTTAATAAAACCCTACAGTAAAGAGAAGCTAATCAACTGAATAAAACCCTCAAGATAAAAAGATGACTGCATGGCAACAAAGAATTACAAACCATTCTAAGAAACAGGAAGACATGGCCCAGTAAAATGAACAAATGAAAAACCAGGAAGTGGTGCAGAACATTGAACAACTAGTCAAAGCTGTCCAAACAAATATCGTGGACCAACTTAATGAAGTGAAGGAAGATATTAAGGATATTAAGAAGACAAAGGAGAATATACTGAAGAAATTGTAAACATACATAAAAATATAGTGGATGTGATGGTGATGAACAGTACAATCCAAGAAATCATAAAAGACACAAGAGCACATAACAGTAGATTTCAACAGGAGGAGGAAAGAATTAGTGATGTGGAATACAGTACATCTGAAATCAGAGAGAGAGAAGAACAGATAGATAAAAAGATAGGAAAAAACCCAGCAGTGACTTAGGGATTTGAATGACAACACAAAACACACAAACATATGCAGTATAGGCATCCCAGAAGGAGAAGAGAAGGGAAAGGGTACAGAAGGAGTGTTGGAGGAAATAATGGCTGAAAACTTCCCAACCTTATTGAGGGAGATGGATGTACAAGTCCAGGAAGTACAGCACACCCCAAAGAGTATAAATCCCAATAGGCCTACTTCAAGAAATATACTCGTCAGACTGTCCAATGCTCAAGGAAAAACAAAATACTTAAAACAGCAAGAGAAAAGATAACGACCACATACAAGGAAAGCTCAATAAGATTAAGTGTGGCTTTCTCATCTGAAAACATGGCGGGAAGAAAGCATAGTATGACATAGCTAAGGTACAAAAGAAAAAAAACCTTCCAGCCAAGAATTCTCTATCCAGCAAAGCTGATATTCAAAAACAATGGAGAGTTCAAAATATTCACAGATAAACACAAATCAAGAGAATATGCCAATAAGAACCCTGCCCTTAAAGAAATACTAAAAGGAGTTTTGCAGGTTGAAAGGAAAAAATAGGAGGGAGAGAGTTGGAGGAGAGTGTAAGATCAACTATCAGGACAAAAATGAAAATAAAAACAACATATGAGATATATAAACCCAAAGAAAATATGACTAATGTAAGTAATTCCTTAAGAGTAATAGCACTGAATGTTAATGGATTAAACTCACCAGTCAAGAGAAATAGATTGGCAGAATGGGTAAGGACATATGACCTATCTATATGTTGATACAAAAAGCCCACCTCAGACCCAGGGATGCAAGGAGGCTGAACATGAATGGCTGGAAAACAATCTTACAGGCAAACAATAACCTAAAAAGGGTAGGAGTAGCTATACTAATATCAGACAAAATAGACTTTAAATGCAAAACTATGGTAAGAGGCAAAGATGAGCACTATATATTAGTGAAAGGGATAATCTTTCAAGAAGAAAGAACAATCATAAACATTTATTCACATAACCAGGGTGCCTCAAAATACATGAGGGAAACACTGGAAAAACTAAGTGGAGAAATAAGTGCCTCTACAATTAGAGTGGAGGACTTTAACATGCCATTATCAACATTAGACAGAACATCTCAACAAAGAATCAATAAAGAAACAAAGACTTTCCTTAATATATTAGAGGATGTGTATCTAATAGATATTTACACAACATTACACTCAGTAAAGCAGGATATACATTCTTCTCGAGTGCTCATGGATTATAATCCAAGATAGACCACATATAGGCCATAGACATAATCTTGAGTTCAGAAATATTCAGATTATACAAAATAATTCCTCTGACCACAATGGAAAGGAATTAGAAATCAGGAAGGGCCATAGAATAAAATTAGGATCATAGATTTGGCACTTAATCAATGCATTCTTAGAAAAACAGCATGTCAAGGGAGAAATCTCAAAAGAAATCAGTAACTACCTTGAAACAAATGAAAATGAGAGCACAACATATCAAAACCTATGGGATGCAACAAAAGATGTACTGAGAAGGAAATTCATAGCCGTAATGCATACATCACAAAAGGAAAAAGAACTAAAATCAAAGACCTAACTGCATACCTAGGGGACTTGGAAAAACAACAAGCTAACCCTAAAAGAAGTAGATAGAAGGAAATAACAAAGTGGCTAACTACACCAGTGCAAGCCAATTCAAGAAGAGGTTTATGCATCCTTTTGATTACAGGATCCCAACTTTGGTCATGGCTCTGTCTGCAGGGCTCAATGCCCATAGATATGTGGGAGGTTGTGGGAGATATGGGAGGTGAGGCATATGGGAATCCCTATAATTTTTGTGTAATATTTATGTAATCTAAGTATCTTTTTAAAAATGAAAATAAAAAATTATTTTTTTAAGAAAAGATCTTTTTGCCTATTTGGTGCCCTTTAAACTTCCAAATAAATTTGATGATTGGTTATTC
>JAQZBX010063546.1:0-16671 GCA_029593785.1 Cabassous unicinctus | reverse complement strand
GAGGTGGGGCTCCCGGGTCGGGGACTTGCCAAGAATCCGGCCCCTGATTTGTGGCGTGGGACAGGCAGGGCACAGCTGGTAGAAAGGGCTGCTCACCTCCGCTCAGGTGAGCACGCAGAGGTGGGGGGCTCGGAGTCTTGGGGAACAGGGGGTTGGGGATTTTGCAAACTCAGGGGCAAAAGGAGGGGAGGGGGAAGAGTATGTTTTCTCTGGCATCCACAATGCAAACTGCTTTGTCATCTTTGAGACAGTCCAAGTGCAAAATCTCCCTGTTTTTGCGCCAAGGGGCCTGGCAGGAAAGCCCGCGCAGCTCTGCATGCAGCCCCTAGAGGGGGCTAGAAGCAGAAGCCAAGGAGGACGTGCCCTCCTCGCCCACCCCAACCCAGCACCTAGCGGCTGGGAGACCCTCTCTGATCACACCCTTGGAGAGCACGTGCCCCGCGAGCTCAGGACCCCAGGTCCCGTAGTACCTGGAGTGGAAAAGGCGGGAGGGAAGACGCCCCACCGACCACGCCCCCCAGCCTTGGGAGTGTGGATTTAATCTATTGATCTTGGAGAGTGCAAGCAGGAAGAGATGGCCAGGGCTGCTCAAATAGCACCCCCACCCACCCCCACCCCCACCAAACAATTCTCCTTCCCATACCTCATGGGGGGAACACGGGATGCAAGTAAACAGGAAATCAGCATCAATGAATCAACAAATACAAAACGTCCAGTGTGGCTGCTATTGCATCTCCCATTCAATGGAGGAAGGGAACGAAGCCCTAGGAAATGGCTCGGGAGTGACCAAATGCGTGGCCAGTCCAGGGCTGGACTCTTGGGACACACACAGGAATGGCAACATCCCTGCCAAGGTGGGAGAGTCCAGAAATACAGCCCAAAAATGTCAGGGCAGCACCCGAAGGCCTGTCAACACATCTGGAGAGGCCGTTTCTCCTGCCAGAATTCAAGGCGCATGAGGCTCAACCTCAGTAAATCCCAGCCCCGCCTTGGCAGTCAGTCAATGTCTGTGATGCTCCTGACCCTGTCCTGCCTCGAGTGGGCAGGCGGTGGCCCAGCAAGCTCTGCAGAACAAGGCACAGGGGAAGGGCCAGGGTGTGGAATCAGATGAGCCCATTGGCACAAGGCTCAGGGCTCCATAGACATCTAGGTGTGCCCCATCTAAAGAAAGAGCAGGTCTTCGTTGGAGAGGGGGACCCAATGCAGAAAACAGGCTACTCTGGCTCATCTCCTTTGGGGATGAATGGGTTAAAAAGTCAAAGAAGCGGGTGTCAAGCTTCAGAAAGACCCAGGAGGGAGAAGCAGCACAAGAGCAGGGCCTACCTGCCCATTTAGCAAGCGTGCCCTAGGCTCTGACCACGTGCCAGGTGACAGGAGCAATGCCAGGCCCAGACAGAGGCCGTCTTGAGTCCTGTCGTGGAGCAAAGCCGCCCTATGGGAGAGGCAGACTTGCACCCAGAAGGGATTGTGCTAGACAAAGGGAGAATGTGTCCAGTGAGTCAGAAACCAAAGAAGGGGTACCCAACCCTTCCTGAAGGAGAGGAATCCCATGTTGGGGGGTTGTAGCAGGGTGGGGTCTCCTCATCTCAGGAGACAACGTGAGTAAGCCTGGAGGTGAGAAAGGGCATTGAGTTCATAGGGAATGGTGATTGAGCCCCATCTTGCAGATGAGGATTTGGCTCTAAAGTTATTAAGTGAGTCAGAATCAATTATAATCAAAATTAGCCATGAAGACTTCTTAACTCATGGATAAAGTACAGTACAGAAAATACAATTTGTTTAAAGAGCCCTGAATCTGTTCCTCTAACCTTCATTAATCAATGTTTCTCTACGGCCCTCAATTAGAGCTTCATTTTCTTCCCTAAGTGTATTGACTAACTCATCACCCTCTTGCCTAACCTTTGGATGGTGTGCTTCCTATCGGGTCCTAGCAATCTGCTGCTCCTTCCAAATTGCTCAGAACACCCTGGAGCCTCTTCCTGCCCTGTGAGTTAGGATCGGAAGTGCATGTTCCAAGCTACATTCCCGATCCGTCAGATTGGCCGTGGGAAGAGGCCCTTAAAGGCATGCACGTGTTCTCTCTCCAGCAGGTTCTGCCCCCCTGGGTCAAACCTCACTATACCTGCTGCTTGTTGAGGAGGCAGATGCTGCACTGCCTGGTGAATGCTGAGTGGCTGGGAGTTAAGCGGGTACAGAATGCTCCTCCATAGTGGGCCACACTGTGGCTTAGAAGCAGGAGTTGGTACCAGAAACACAGCCAAGGCCCCAGTCAGGCAGGGTCTTGGTGCCATGTGGGAAGCCTAGCTTTTAGCCCATGAAGTGGCAGTTCCTAAACAGTGTCCCATGGAATGGATGAGTCCTAAGAGATGCTAAAAGATCTGTTAAAAGTAAAAATCTGTGATCAGAAAGTTTGAGAAATTCTGCATTTATGTCTCCACTTTGGAGAACTGCAAGGCACACAAACAAAAATCCTCATACAACAGAAAGATGTCAGACTTGGCCAACCCCAGTGTTTATCAAACTTACCAGAATATTAAGCTTCTTTGTTCAAGGAGCACATTAATATTTCACTAGACACTAAGGTTACAACAGGACAGATTTTGGGAAACGGTACTTCAGGCCCTGGGGGCCACTGGGGAAAGGTAGGTGGCAAGTGCCTGGTGAGCTCCGCATTCCTGCAATCCAGGTGGGTCAGACTGCCCATGAAGAGAGGAGTTTGGGTGTATGAGAAGGAAGTGGAGGAAATCGGTTAGAAAGCAGTTAGGATGGTCCAGACATCATGAGGACAAGAGCAGGGCAGTGGGAGAAGAGAGGATGGAGTCTGAAATGTTTAGAAAGAAAACATGAGCAGGATGCGGTCCTCAGTTGGAAACTGAGAGAGGAGGAGAGCGGAAGGGATGTGAAGGAGAGAAAGGAATCTAACAAGGCTGCTGATGTGTCTACACAGGAACAGAAGGTGGAAAAAGAATCTAACACGGCTGCTAGATGTGACTACATCAAGACAGAAGTTGCATCAGGTTTAGTGAGGAAGACGGCGTATTCAGGTGAAACTTCCTGGGGCAGCAGGAGGTTGGAGAGACAAGTCTTAACAGTGATCACTGGAATGACTAGGCATCAGGCAAGGGCTTCAACGCAAGCAAAAGACAAGCGTCCAAAAGGACAAGGCAGGTTAACAATAAAAAGGGAGACTTTGGATTGCCCCGTGCTCCCAGGTAATAACAGGCAATGGCTAACTTGGTCTACACATGTACCCAAGGAGCTCCTGGTGTAGGATCAGTGAAGTGTGAAGGTTGGGAGCTGAGCAGGGAATGGCAGGAGGGCAGGAATTTCATCAGCTCTTCCAGACACTGTTGCTTCGACAGGGGCAGGCCAAGCCACCACTTTCCCCCGTGACAGCACAGCTCACCACCAATTCACACACACATATACACACACACACACACCTTCCCTACATACTCTGTACTGGTTCTGGGGATTTCTAGACCTCACTGCAAGACCTCACATTTCTCCTTGTGAATTTCATTGTGTTAGAATTAGTCCACTGCTCTACCCAAACTGTTCAGACCATACTGGAACCTCTTCCTGCCATGCAAGATCAGGCTCTTCACCTGGGATCTATTAGCATGGGTAAATTTCTATCAGGATAGCACCATGCTGATTAGCCAGTAGATACGTTGCATGGGAAGGAGACCTGGATCCTAGCCCTGGCTTTTCCTGTCACATTGAATTTCTCTAGGTTTCATTTTCTTCATCTGTGAAATGGAAGGTAGACAAGCCTGATGCTTGGGTCCCAGTACATTCTAAGGACTCGATGGGTGTTTCCCAATGGTTTGGACACAAAAGAGGGAGGAAAAAGTTGTCCCACATGGGGGATGTAGGAGTTTGCCCACACAACATCAGAAAACCCTTCCAGTTTGGGGAGATTGTGCACGTCTTGGTCAAAGGGAACAGACTGGAAAGGCCAAAGCTAGTCCTCCTCTCTACCCCTTAGAGGCCAGGAGAAAATGAAGGCTTGGCACATTGGATTCCCCTGAATCTTGAGAGAGGGACTCAAAAATCCAATTAAAACATTCATCACTGTGATGAGGGCAGTGCTGTGCATCTAATGATAGTGACACATCCAGACTGTACCTAGGGGTGACCTTGACTCTGTCTCCACCTTCCAGCTTCCAGTGGTTTCCTGACCTGGTTCTCCAGCCTTCCACCCACTTCTGTAAGTTCCCTTTAAAAACATTTTATAAACAACCGGGAAAACAATATTTATTTTTAAAAATCTGACTATCAAAGCACCGGTAAAACTAATGTGCTGAATGAGAACATAATAAAACTTTTAAAAGAAAGGATAAACTGAATAATTTCAAAGCACAATATGACAAATGTATACCATATTTTGTAGACCTATTATTCTATATTAAATCAGAGTTTCAAAATCAAATGGGAATAAAAACCTTCTTCTAGGAATGGGCAGTCCTGCTCCCCAGAGGCAAACACTTATAACTCTTTTAGCCATTTCTTTGGGATTTATTTCCATATTTTTTAATATGTTCATACTGCTATACTTGGTTGATCAGTTTTAGATATCAGCATTATCTATTATCTTCCTGATAAGGTAATTGAGGATTAAGTCTCTTATACAATCCCTTTTCCTTCTAGTCCCCTCCGCCAATATTCCCAGTATAGTTATATTATAATTTTTGCATTAAATCGGCAGTGTCAAATCTGTTATAATTGCATAAATACTATTTCACGCTAAGCCAAGTGGACTATGATTATCTTATTCTCTTGTTTACACAACTCTTGCTTTTCTTGCGTTAACAATTGCCTTGATTTGTATTTATTTATTCAAGTCCTACAATCTGTTTTCCCAAATGCTCAACCATATAAAATAGTCTTATAATTTCCTTATACCCTAGAAGCAGGCTCCCAGATCCCTCTCCCCTGCTCCCCTGGGGACTAATCAATCTCTAGTTGGATGACCAGCTCTCCTCCTGAGACCTCCCTTGGATTCTCAGCCCTTGTATTGCCTACTTTTAGCTTTTTATTTAACTTCATTTTTCTGAAGCCCATCCTGCAATAGCTTCCTAGAAAAGGTGCATGGGGAGTAAATTTTTGAGTCTTTACATCAATGGAAATGCCTGTAATATATTGATTGATTGTTTCATTTAGTATGGAATAGTTAAAATTTATTCTCCGACAGAAATGTCAAGATATTTCTTCAGGATCTTCTACTGTTAAGCATCCTAATGCCATTCTGGTTCCTGTTCTTTTTACATCACTTGCTCTTCTTTTTCTTGTCTTCTCTCTTTCTGTCTCTTTCTTTCCCCTTTATCCCGGTGCTCTGAAACACAGCATGGAAGTGCCTTGGTGTTGGGAGCTCTCTTCCTTTACTTTGGCTGAGAGCTAGATACTAGGACTTTGTAGTCTGCAGGCATGTGTCCTTTTGTTCTGAGAAGTTTTCTTGTTTATTTCTTTAATATTTGCCTTTTCTTGTTTTCTATCTAAAATTTCTGCTAAAAGAACATTGAACTTTCTGGATTGAATCATTCATTTTTATCAACTTTCCTCTCCCATTTTAGACCTTACTGCCTTCAGCATTACTTTCTAATACCTCAGTTGGATTATTTTAATTTCAGTTATCACCTTTGTTTATCTTCAGCTACTACTCTGTATTCTCTGTTCTTTTCCATCATATCCTGCTCATGTCTTAAGGATGCACTATTTTATCTCTCTAAGAATATCAACTATAGGGTTTTGATGTTCTCCTTTATTCCCTGCACTCCGTGGTTCCTTTCTTGTCACTCTGTCTCATGTTCCTTGCATGCACCGTGACCCTTGCTGTCCTTTTATACTTAAAAGTGAGGCACTAAAAGGCTCATAGAAAATTCTAAGTGTGGGGTGTGCCTTGTGGTTCTCTGGACTTCCTTGCCTTTTATTGGATGACACCCTCCTTTCCCACAATATCAGCAACTGAAGGTCTTTTCTCTGAAGTTGTTCAGTTTCTCCAGAAAAGATTCCTCCAATCTCCTAACTAAAGGGTATGCTCCCAGCTGCTGGCATTCTGGGAGCAGAGCAGGAAAAGGAGCTAAAGTCCCACAACCTAACATACAAATCTTCACTTAATTTGCCCCGGTTTCTTCCCCAAGCCTCGCCCCCATCTCCTGGGGTCTCTGGATTCTCTCAGAAATCTGCAGGCATCTTATTACCAAGCTCTAAAGTTATAATGCCCTCACATCTGCCTCATCAGTTACCCTCTTCCCTCTACTTTCCACTTTCCAAAAACCGGCCCCAAATTCTCACCACTGTTGTCTTCTCTCAAGTGCCCTTTGTTCTTGTGAGTTTATAGCATTTTTAACCTTTTACTGTGATTTTAGTACAATTTGGAGGAGAGAGATGGACACAGGCAACCAATTTGGACTGATCATTCAACCAGAAGTCAACAAATTCCCTTTTTGCTCAAGTTAACTGGAGCAGATATCTGTTGCTGGCAACTCAGAAAGCTGACTGACACAGGAGGGGACCCCAGGAGCAAGCGGTGTATGCTTCTGCGAGGCAGGGGTGAGCATGGCCTGTGCCAGGGCTGGCAGGGATGGAAAAGGACAACTTGGCAGCAAAACTAGAAATGCAAAGGAATATTGCTTTTCTGTATCAAGTCTGGAAAACTGGCTGAGAACCCAAACGCATAAACCTCTTATACAGAACTTATTTTCATGAGCTTTGGGCAGGTGAGACTGCTGACCCAGACTTGGAGATGAGAGAGGGACAGCTCCTTCTTTTGCTCTAATCTCCAGTCCCCTGGGGCTGTTTGAGGCTGTGTGTTCTTTGGGAGATCAAGCAGTTGAACAGGTACCATGACACAAAGACTTTTTGATCGCTCCCACAAGCCCATTTTGGGCTTGGGCTCTGCGTTTGCTTCTAAAGGGGAAGGATGTCAGGGTCTTATCCCACAACTTCGTTCTACAGACCATTTAAAATGAACACACCTCAGGGAACCCAAAGTAAGGAGAGAGGCGGGTCCTGCAGTTACCTTGGGATTGAATGATATCAATAGGATGTGCATGAGGTTGAGGGATTTATAATAGCCCGTTGAAAGGAATAGTTCAAACATCCTGGCTCACTTTGATCAACACATCCCTCCAGAAGGATGAATGATTTAAGAGTCTACAGAACACAGGGATCTGAGCTCCTTCAACATAAATATAGGCTGAGTGTTTCCCAAGTACCCTGTCCTCACTGAGGGTGAGCTTGGGGGCCAAGAGAGAAGCCAACAATGGCGTCTCTTTCTTCCACCAGATTAGGTTCTGCTGCACGGCGAGAGGCAGGGGGACGGGGCACCCGTGAGGTTGTGGCTGGGAGAGCTGTCGAGAGGTGAGGGCAGGCTGGGAGAGTTGGAAGGGCTCCATGGGGCTGCCGGGCCAGAAAGGTGAGGGGGTTTGGATGGACTTAGAGGAAGGAAAAGGTCTGCATACCCTGGGCAGGAAAGATGAAAACGAGTCAAGCTGTGACGGCAAGGTAGAACAAAACTTCCCTCCTGCCCACAAAAATAACAAGCATGTAGAGAAACGACACCGAGCCCAATGTATCCACAACATGCACCAGGATAGAGGGACTGGCAGTACCCCTAGCAGCACAGAAGGGGAGCAGACTAAACCCCCAGCAAAGAAAGGGGCATACCCTAGAGAGTGCCCTCAACCCCATACCCTAAAGCCAGGGCAGGCGGTCAGCAGAGCTCGAGTAAGGGTCGTTCTAAGAGGTCAGATTCGCATCCAGTGTCCTTGGCACCATACGTTTTTGGGGTGGGCATGCGTGGGTTTCCCTCCTGGGTTGAGATTTCTCCATAGCCTAAACATACGGCTTCCTCTTTCATTCTAGTGCACAGTGCATTATATTTATATGAACAAAATCTTACGGTCTTCTCAACAAAACCACCTGACACATCACTTTCAGCACAAGTATGATGAAAAGCACTTACTTTTATTTCCCCCTTAATCCATTCCTGTAAAATACCCGTGTGTCTTTTAGAGCAGAAAGTGCTGTTCGTGTGAAAAGGGCAGTCAGAAGCCCACCCTGGCTGGGAGGTAGGTGGGCCGGTCAGAGCCCAGGAAGGAGGGCTGGGGGAGCTGGCCAGGCCTGGGGCTGTGAATGCCAGGCAGCCTTCCTGCTGCAGGAGGGCCGGGTGGGAGGGGGAAGTGGAGGGTTCCCGCACTGTCACAGGAAGGTCGGTGGCCACCGACTCCTGGGGACCTTTGGGGTAAAGCCACCTTGGATCTCCAAGCCACCAGATCTGTTCTCCTGCCTATTGTCACAAAGACTAATTCTAAGGTGAGGCCGGGTCCTGGAGAAAAAGGCCAGATACACACTTGGGAATGGGTCCACAGCCAAGGCCGGCAGCATGGGCCATTACACCAGCACGGACCCCGACCACGTGCCGGGTTCCCAGCCATGCGCCCTGCATGGATTTCTTCCCTGAGTCCTTGAGCAGCACCCTCCATCAGGAGGTGCCGCCACCCCTGTTTTTAAAGGTGAGACAGTTGGATGTGAGATGTTACAGCATGTGCCCAGGCTCACACAGGAAATGAGGCTGAGCCACGGGAGGTGGCCAAAGACCCCTCAATGGCCTCTCTGGGGAGCAGAGGCAGGGGGTGGGGAGGCAGCTGGGAAGGCTGGGACAACTCAGAGATGGCGTCTTTCCATCTCAAAAACATCCCTCCATAAACCTGCCCCAGTGTGGCTGGGCCTCAAGCCCTGGCAGAGGGTGACCCACTGGGGACACGGTGAGGGTACACAGCTTGGCACAGGAGTGCTTCTGAGTGACCGGCAAGCAGCTGTGTGCCAGGTCCAGCCATGGACCCAGCTCAAAGATCTGCCAGAACATCAGAGGTGCCAATCC
Source organism: Cabassous unicinctus (assembly GCA_029593785.1). Taxonomy (NCBI): domain Eukaryota; kingdom Metazoa; phylum Chordata; class Mammalia; order Cingulata; family Chlamyphoridae; genus Cabassous; species Cabassous unicinctus. Next base: position 7,784 of record JAQZBX010063546.1, on the reverse strand, counting down.
CAGTAGCCGGTTACATAGCGATTTCTAGGTGCCCCATACTTTACAGTCGTCAATTTCCTTAATCCTTCAACAATCCAATGAGGTAGGTACTACTATTCGCCCCCTATTAGAAGTGGGGAAACTGAGGCACTGAGCAATTCCTCAACTTGCCCACAGTAGCACCGCCAGCAATCAGTAGAGGCCCAAACTGGCACCCAGCAAATTGGTGCCAAAGCCTCTCCTTACACCAAGAACTCAGCGTCTCCCTGCCTAGTAAATACCCACTAACGCCTCCACAGTGGAACCAATGTTCCAGCTGGGAATACAAATGTAATTGAGATCAGGCCTACCTTTCAGGGTCTCCTCGTCTCCAAGGCAGACTTATAAAGACATAGAGCGGGGCGGGGGGTCTCTGCAGGGATGGGGGCACGGCGTTCGGGCACACATCGTAGGGCACCTGGCTCCACCCCTGGCAGGCGGGGAGGCTTCTTGGAACAATGGCGCCTGAACGCCATCTTAAAAACCAAGCAGAAGTTGATCACAAGACAGCCCACAAAACACCACACTTTAATTCTCCTAAAGCTTTGAAGCTCTACTTTACACCAAGTCAAATTCCCAGGAAGCTCCAAATCTGGATATCATTTTGGCTCTCCACAGAAAAGCTCACAACGAACTAGAATATCATATTGTTTATGCTTCTGGCATCCATCCAGAGCTGTTATAAGCAGCAGCCCCGTGAATCCCATTTGCATTGTCTGTAAAACTGCTAGCAAAGGCACTATCCATTGTGTTGGTCTATGTCCTTTATCTAGAGATTCACGTGATAAATTCCTCCCAAAGAACAAAGCTGAAAAAACAGTAGTCTGCCTCCCAGTGGACTGCTGTTTGGCTTTGCAGTAAGCATTGAGAACTGTGCATTCGGTTGTGTTCTGCTTGTTGCCTTGCCTACCAGGAAGCTCAGCCCCAAGGCCAATGTTAACAGCTTCCCTTAGCCTCTGTTTTCTAGCATAAGGATCCTTTTGCCCTTGGTTATTTGATGCTTAACATTTTAACCTTACTTTAATGGATTGATGGCTTTATATTTCTTGGTAACTGGATTTCCAGCTATCAATACCCCTGTGGCACAGGCACCGTGTGGACATATCCCTGCTCCCCCAGCTCATTTAGAGCTACAATTTGCCATTCTTTTTCTTCTTGAATCCTGGGTATTCCTTTGTGAAAAGCAGGGATGAGTCAGGACCTCTGGTCCAACGTGAAAGGCCTCAGGGACCAAGGCTGTTCCCACCTGCTGTATCCACACTATGGGGTCTCCTCCTGGAATAGAGAAAGGCTCCCCAGGATGGCCCTGCCCTCTCCAGGACCTCAGAAAAGCCCTGAAGGCACTGCTGAGAAGCATTCAAGATAACTCTGGGGAAAGGGGGCACGAGGCCACCTTCAGTACACGTGTGCACGTGTGTGTGCATGTTCCCGACCCACCCTGAGCTGATTCTCCTTCACCTCATGCCCAGCGCTCTCCCGTCCCCAGCCAAAAATGAGGTTGCTAGGAATAGTTATAAAGGTAATACTTGTGAGTCACCTGGCATACAGCAGGCACTCAATAAAGGTCATCTCCTTACTTGCTCTGTCCATGCTGGACTGCGATCTCCACGAGGGGAAGGTCTGTGTCTGTGTTTCTGATGGTTGCAATCCCCAGGCTAAAGCAAATCCCAGCCATCAGGAGGTAGAGCGGATTTCAGGGCTTGTAGCTCAACACTCACTCAATAAGTGGGCGTGAAAACACAATGAAAACAAACCACAGACCTGAACAGATGGCATGATATACAGCCGAGTCACAAATGTACTCCCTCTTTTACTCAACTGTGCAGGGATAACACAGCCTCTCTACTTCCTAGAACTTCCCACTCCCCAGCTTGGACAACAAGGAAACAAGCTTGTTGATGTGTTTGTTGTGTCTCAATCACTTTGGGTTTGGTGAGTCTCTTTTGGTGAGCTGGCTCCCATGACACCCCGGGCCCCTCTCAAATTTCTGCTGTATCCTGCCACTGCCCATGTCTTGGGGAGTTTCCCACAGCCCCAGAGGAAGGATATTCCACCCTTCTTCTGGTAGTTTCGGAAGCCAGCCATCTTCTACCTTGGGAAACATTTAGATCCTTTGCCTATTTTACATGCCCCCCTGGCCTGAGATGGGAGAGATTGACGGATGGGCAGACCAACGAAAGAGACTGGATGAGAATAAAGGGCGTGAGTCTGGGTTCCTTGGGTCGTGTGCATCCTCTCCTCCAGGGACCAGTCCTCACCCATCTGCCTCCCAACTTCTAGGATTGTCCTGGGCCCATACAGGCACCACAGAGTTCTGTTAAATCGAAGCGAACTGCACGGAATTAAATTCAATCGAAATTATTTGAGCTGAAAATTGGTCACCCCCTGTTTCCAAATTTATGTTAAGGACCAAAGGGAAAGAAACTGGTGCTTATAAAAAATCATAAAATTTACTCAAGAGAAGAACTTGACTCCAGACCAAAAGAAAAAGCTGACTTGCAATATTTTTATTGTGCAATTTTAGTGCTCAATTTTAAAAATATTTATTTGGTTAAATGACAGTAAGGGGAGGCGGATGTGGCTCAAGCGATTGGGCTCCCATCTACCATATGGGAGGTCCCGGGTTCATTTCCCGGGGCCTCCTGGTGAAGGCGAGCTGGCCCACACGGAGAGCTGGCACAACAAAAAGAGACAGGGTGGGGAGAAAACGAGAGACACAACAAACCAGGGGGCTGAGATGGCTCAAGCGATTGAGTGCCTCTCTCCCACATCGGAGGTCCCAGGATCGGTTCCTGGTGCCCCCTAAAGAGAAGACAAGCAGACACAGAGAGCACAGAGAGAATGGAATCAGGAAGGAGACAGCAAACGCAAAACAACAAGGGGGTGGGGGGAATAAATAAATAAATCTTTGGAAAAAAAAAGACTGAGTTTTAAATGGCAATATTAAAATCTCCTCTTTCACTGTTTAAAGATCAGCTCAAAAAGTCAATTTTAATATGCATTTATTTTTTCAAACGGAGTTTAATTTTTTAAATGAAAACAATACTTTGATTTTCAAGAAGCAGCCACTGCCCAGCGTTACGATGTGATCTCAGGTCACACCTGGAGAGCAGGTTTCAAGAGGGACCACAAAGCCCAAATCCTGGTCCGTTGGACTCTCAGGAGATGCGTTCAAGTGCACACTCAGCCTAGCCTCTCTTGCTTTAGACCCTCGGTTCTCTACCCTCCACATCTGATTCACCTGGGAAGTTTAAAAATATCTGTGCCAGGCCCACCCTGGGCAATTCTGACCTCATCTGGCTGGGGCAGGGCCAGCGCTTTTAGAAAAGAGCAAGAGTGAGATATAGAGACATCCTGAGAGCAACAAGGATTAGAGAGCAACCAGTCCAACAAGGAGGAAAAGAGGTATAAATCCTACAAAAAAAAATACCACAGACACGGGAAGTCAAAATGCAGATGTTAGGAGTCATTTGGCATATGGAACAAAAGTACAATGCTCTCTGTGGCCCCTCCAGGCCTCAGGAAAGCAAAACTGATATTCACAATACCGACCTGTATTCACACACACACACACAAAAATGATCGTTTATCTTTGTGTCCAGCAACCACTTGTGCTGAGGCACGGGTCCCCTTCTGGCTCAGCCTTTCTTGTCTTCCGTGTGGCTTCAGCCCTGCCATTAACATGACTGTGACCTGGCCCGTGACTCCCCTGGGTCAATGCAAAACCTAGGCCAGGGCTGCCTCCCACCTCGCCTAGCCCTGCATTCTGCAGATATCATGGGTCTTGTGGGGTCCCTGGACACAGGCTGAGACTTTCTTCCTGTGGGTTCATAGAAAAGGTAACACATGTATAGGTTCTCTGCTGCTGTGACGAATTACCACACATTTAGCAATTAAAACAACACAGATTTATCGTCTTACAGTTACGTAGGTTAGGAGCTGACAAGGGCCTCACTGGGCTAAAGTCAAGGTGTTGGCAGAGCTGCAATCCTTCCTGGGAGCTCTAGGATAGGATCCATTTCCTTGTCCTTTTCCAAATTCTAGAAGCTGCTGGGAAAACTGGATCTCCATTTGCTAAAGAAAAAAAAAGAAGAAGAAGAAAAAAAAAGGAGATCCCTACCTCACACCTTATACAAAAATCAACTCAGAATGGATCACAGGCCTACAGATAAGAGCCAGTACTCTCAAACTCCTAGACAAAAATGTAGGGACCTTGTGGTAGGCAACGGTTTCTTAGACTTTATACCGAAAGCACAAGCAACAAAAGAAAAACTAGGTAAATGGGGCCTCATCAAAATCCTTCCATCTTCAGAGCCAGCCACATTGTATCTCTCTGAGTCTTCTCTTCTGCCTCCCTCCTCCACTTTTAAGGATCCCCTTGGACCCAGCCAGATAATCCAGGATAACCTCCTTATTTTAAGGCATACTAAGCGAGCAGCAGCCTTAGTTCCTCTTTGCAATGTAAACCGAAATGTTCCCAGATTCTGGGCACTAGGACCATTATTCTGCCTACCACACCACCCTCTTGGACCGGGTAGCAGCCTGGCTAAGGAGTTTGGCTCCAACCTTGGTTTCTTAATTGAATTCGAATGCCTTGAGATGGGACATGCCTTTTCCACTCTCTGTTGTCTTGACTCAGCCCTTTCCCTCACGTACATGGTCTGCTGGCCCATGGAGGTTAGGGTTAGCGACTCCAGGTCTACTGAGTCTGCAGGAGGACCTGCCTTGTCTAGCTTCAGTTCTCCTCTCAGGCAACCAAGCCTAGAGGAGGGCTCTGTGGCCACACCCCAAGAGCTCCTGGCACCAGGTCTGCATTCTTGCCCAAAGCTCTAGGGATGAGCAATGAATGCGGATTCTGGGAAACACAGATGTGATGATGGAATAAAAGACTGGAGAAGCATTCATTTCTATTCATTTCTATCGATGTCTGCATGACTTGCAGCTCTAGAAGTATGTCTCTCTGGAATGATTTATCTGAATTGTATAGCTCCTAGACTTCTCTCAGCTGAAACCCAGTTACTGCTTCCACAATAACTCACTGGGTTGATGGCTTTAAATTTAAAGGGCCACTGGGAGAACTCTGGCTGCCTGCGTGGTTTAAATTTTGTCCTCTGCAGAGGGAAGTGCTGCACGCTGGACGGCAGGTGGTGACGGCATGGGACAGGTAGGGCAGAGAAGGAAAGAAGACAGAGCCAGAGCCCAGCTAGAGAAGGGCTGGGGGCTTAGGCAGAGGCTCAGGACATGCGAGGGAAGAGCTCCAGAAACAGCAGCTGAGCCAGAGCTTCCTCAGAGGGGCTGTTAAACAGAGCGAGGCAGCATCCCTGGAAAGGCACAGAACCCCCAGCCTGGGGAAGGCAAGTCCTTGGGGGTGGAGAAGAATTCCTTCAACCTAGGACATGTCTGCCTCCAACCTTCATAACCAGGAGGACAAAGGTTCAAATCCCAGCTGTACCTTCCGCTTGCCAGCCTGGTGTCCCTGAGTAAATTACTGAACCTTTTTGACCCCCAATTTTCTCATCTGTATTTTGAAATTATGGCATATGCCTCACAGGGTACGTACCTTTTAAAATATATTTTCAAAGACAATTTAATAGCATGAGAAAATGCCATAACAGCATTAAAAAGAAAAAGTGATGATAAAACCAGTATCATTCCAATTTTGTAAAGAGAACAGATATAATCTGAGTACATGTATATCTATATTTCTTAAATATATATGCATATTTATATAACTGAAAGAAAATAAAAATATTAGCAATGCTATTTCTACATGGAGGGAAAGTTAGATGATTTAATTTTTAAATGTACTTTTTGTATTTTCTAAATTGTCTACGATGAACCTGATACACTTTGAAATATTTTTCTAGATTTGCATTTTTATTGCAAAAGTGATCCATGGTCAATGCAGGAAATTAAACTTTGTTACCACTGGAAACAGATTGTTGCGAATCCTTTCAGATGTTTTTCAGTGCATATCTAAATGTAAAGACAGAGCTTCTGAATTGCAGAGCCCACAGACTGAGGTGTGCAAAATATGAATTTCATTTCTATCTGGAGACCCCATGACACCTAACTTGATTTTAAGCTATTGAGAGTAAACTCAGGCAAGTAAGGGTTTTTTCGGTGCCCTTAAATTTCCCCATTCCTTCCGTCTGGAGCTGGAATTGCAGCTAGATTCTAGGGGGCTTACGTGGTATTGGGGTGTGATGGGGTATGTCGGGGTGCCTGGTCCTCACTTGTAGTCTATCCGTGTGAGTTTGAGCTGAGATGGACTTCTCCACTGCCCTTGGTCTAAAGAGCTATCCCAGCGATGGACTCCCCAACATCCGTGGTCCCCAAGTCTACGTATCGGTCCATGCCAGTCATGCTTTTTAACTGCAGAGTCCCTCCAGGTTCAACAGTCTTGGGGCCTCAGTTTCTCAAAGCCCATTTAAGGGGCACATGGAAAACGTCTGTGTGCTCTCCCAAGCTTCCAGGGGAGGGGTCTTCTCGGGCTTTCTCTGCCTAGACATGCCCCTCCTGCCCCACCTTGCTGATGCTGCACCCACCTGGCTCAGAGGCACGTGTGAGGGTCTCCACCTCTTCAGAGTTCAGGCGGGGTCTCTGCCTCTCGCCCTTCCAGCTCTCTGGGACCCAGACCTCCCTTCCCCACTCAAGAGAGGCTCAAAGACGCCGAGCCCTTCTCAGGCACCGCCTGCCCTCCGAGAACCTCCTCGTCCCCACGGCCGGTGCTTTTGATCTCCTGTGTGGGGGTCCTGACAGGCAGCATGTTCCGAGGCTGAGGCTGGAGGCATCAGTGTCCTTTGGACTCATCCTTGGAGACTAAGAAAGGCTTCAAACCAGCATCTCTACCAAAGCTTATGCAAGTCTATTTTGAAATTCCAAAGATGAAAACTAGCTTTGGCTCTGCAGTCTCACGTCCTACATTAGCACTACCTACGTCTTCCTTGCAGGGCGTGTGACCTGTAGACAACAGCTGTTTAACCATATAGAAGTGGGATCACACCACCCATGCTTTCTACAGGGGTCTTTTGTTCACTTAACAATCTGTCTTGGAGTTATTGAGCTAATGCATCCCATATAAAAGCCAAATAGTATTCTATTATCTTATTTGGTTTTCTCATCCTCTATTTCAAAATTGGAGGTTGTTTCTGATTTTTCGCTATTATAATGCAGCAGTGAACATTCTTGCCCATAGTTCTTGCTCATCCAACTACTTTCACAGGATCAACTCCTACAGGGGAAATTGCTTTGTCAAAGGATATTGCCAAATAGTCCTCCACCAACAAACTATACGTGGGAACTTGATAAATAACAAAAATAGCTTTTTAATTCAATGGAGAAAAGATGCCTCTTTTTAATAAACATATTCAATAAAAAGGCTGGAATAAATAAATATATATATATATGATACATATTATATTAAAAATGAACAGACAGATAGAGTAAAGCTCTAAATGGAATAACAAAATAATTAAAATATGAGGGGAAAATATCAGAAACATTATCTCATTTTGGAATAATTAAACCAGATTATTTTCAATACAGTAAAAGATACCATAAAGCCAAAAGATAAACGAAAGAGTAGAGAAAATATTTACCATGTATATGATAAGTAACTGGTTAATATCACTAAATAAAGGAGCTCCTTTTAGAACGGATAAGGAAAAGAAACTGGCAAAGAATACATAAAGCAAGGCAGAGAAGAAGAAATTTAAAAAGTGAGTGGGCTACAAAACGTGGCCACACAATTCCCCCCCCCCCCC
>JAQZBX010063545.1:0-16672 GCA_029593785.1 Cabassous unicinctus | reverse complement strand
CTTCTCATCCTCCTCCTCCAGTCTTCACCAGGATTCGATCCTGGAGACCTCCGATGTAGGAGAGAGGTGTTCTGCCATCTGCACCACCTCGGCTCCTGGTTTTCGGAGCTTTCGGAGCATCTCGTCTTGTCTCTCTCCTTTTACGTCATCATCTTGCTGCCTGGCAGCTCACCGGCACACAGAGCCTGGCAGCCCATGCGCCTTCTATGTATATATATTTTTATTTTACCGGGAGGTCCCGGGGATCAAACCCAGGTCCCTCCATATGGCAGACGGACGCCCAACCATTTGAGCCACATCCGCCCCCCATCTCATCTTTAACTTACCTCAGTCTACCTTTCAAATGATACTCAACCCTTCATATCTAACTTAGGTTCTCAAAACAGTGTATTTTCATTTCTCCCTCCAATCTTTTGTCCTACTGTCATATTTTTCATGTACTGTAAACCTTATAATATGCTCTCATTTTTACTTTAAGTAGTTCTCTTTTTCTGCCACTTTAAATTTTCATAAAATAGAATTTATTATTTTGGGTGTACAGTTCTCTACATTTAAACAAATGCAAACAGTCATGTAATCATCTCACAAACAGGATAAAGAATGTCATCACCCAAAAAACTCTTTCATGCTGCCTCTTCCCCCTACCGCCCCCAACCTATGGCAACCACTAATGTGTTTTCTGTTCCTATAATTTTGCCTTTTCCGGAGTGTCATATGGATGGAGTGTAGTATGTAGCCTTTTGAGTTTGAATGCATTAGCGATTCATTCATTATGTTGCATGGATTAGTGTCTCGCTTTTAGTACCACATTTTCTGTTGTATGGACATAGCGCAGTTTGCTTATCCGTTCTCCAGGGGCATTTGGATTGTTTCTAGTTTTTTAAATTGCAATTATGAGTAAAGCTATTACAAACATTCACATACAGGTTTTTGTATGCACATAATTTTTATCTTTCGTCATTAATTAAACCAGGAATTGTTTTGCAGGGTCAAATGATATGTGTGTGTTTAACTTTGTGCGATTACCCAAACTGTCTTCCAGAGTCGTTGTATCATTTTGCATCGCTGCCAACAATATATGAGAGTTCCAGTTTCTCCACGTCCTCCTGGGCCCTTGGCATTACGTTTTTTTTTTTTAAGCCACTCTAATAAGTGTGTAGTTGTATTTCATTGTGGTTTTAATTTGCGTTTTCCTAATGTCTGCTGATGTGAAAATCTTGCATGTGTTTGCGTATCTGCTTAGGTGAATTGTCTTTTGCCTATTTTTTATTGGGTTGTTAGTCAAGTATTTAGAGTTGAGAGTTGAGAGTCCTTGACATATTCAAGTACAAGTCTTTTGCAAACATTTTATCCCACTCTGTAGCTTGTCCTTTTATTCTCTTAGCAGTGTTTTCACAGAGCAGAAGTTTTTTACTTTTGTTAGTTGCATTATCTGTTATTTTCTTTTTTTTCCCTTTCTTGTTTTGTTTTCTTTATTAGAGAAGTTGTGGATTTTACAGAACGCTGTTTTCTTTTACAGATTGTGCTTTTGCTGTTGAAGCTTAATCTTTGCCTAACCCAAGATTATGGAAATTTCCCCCTATCTCTTCCAGATTGATGGCTTTAGGTCTGTCAGTCATGTAGAGGTAATTTTTGTGTAAGATGTGAAGTATGAGATGAGCTGTATTTCCCCCCCATGTGGATGTCCAAATCCGTTTACTTTTTTTTTTTTTAAGGAGGTACCAGGGAATTTCCCATGGGAAGCAGGTGCTCAACCACTGAGCTACAACTTCAGTTACTGCTTCAGTAACTTCTGAAGACATTAAAAAATGAAAAAGCAAAATTATTTAATATCTACTCACATAAACTTTGTCCAGCTCTTCATACTTTGTATAGATTGGGGTTTCCGTCTGGTATCATTTTCATTCCACCTGAGGAATTTCCTCAAACATTTCTTGTAGGTCTGTACTGCTAGTAATGCATTCTGAAAAATTCTGAAAATGCCTTTATCTCACCTTCCTTTAAAGAATCTGCCTTATTGAAGTATAATTTGCATACAATAAAATTCGTCAATTTTAATTGTAAAATTTGATGTCATCTTCATTTTTGAAGGGTATTTTTGCTGGATATAAAATTCTAGGCAACAGTTAACTTGCAGTATTTTAAAATAAGTGTTATTCTCTTGTCTTCTGGCTGTATTGTTTCTCACAAGAAATTTCAGGCACTCTTATCTGTATTTCTTTGTATGTGTTGCCTTTTCTCTTAAGAGTTTTCTTTTTATTTCTGATTTTTGGCAATTTGGTTATGAGCTGCCTTTGTGTTTTTGTCCCCGAGGTTACTGAGGTGCTGTTTACTTATTTTTTTTTAGCATTTATTTTATCTCCATGCTTAGATGGAATAGCTGCTATTGCTATTTCTTCATTTTCACTGATCTTCTCTTGTGGAGTTGTATTTGGTTCTTTTTTATTTTTTACTTAACATTTCTCCCCTTACTGAGTTCGTTTTCCTTTAAAGTGCTGAATATATTTATAATAGCTGCCTTGTCTGCTAATGCCGTCATCTTTGTCAGTTCTTTGTCAGTTTCTGTCGACTGAATTTTCTTTCCTTATGGATCGCCTTTCTTGGGTTTCTTCATATGTCTCTTAATTTCTTATTGAATGCTGGACATTGTGAATGTCACATTGTTGAGTGTCTGCAAGTAGTTGGCTCCAGTCTCTTGTAGTGGCATTAAAGTAAATTTCTGAGCACCTTTTCAGAGGTGTTTTGGCCATTTGGATGCCATTGTTTGTGAAGTGCCTGTTTAAATTTCTTGTCCTTCTTTTCTTTAGAGTATATTGTCTGTCCTTTTCTTATTACTTTGCAAGAGGGCTGTATCCTCTGAATAGGCATCTTTTGTCAGATGTATATATTTTGTAAATATTTTCTCCAACTCTTATTTTTCATTTTCTTTAATGTAATATAATTTTTATAGTGAGGTTTATTGGTTTCCCATTTTATAATAACAGCTTTATATTTTGTTTAAAGAAATCTTTTCTCACCTCAAGATCATGAAATGATACTGTTAAAAAAACAACTTTGTTTTAAATAGCTTTTAAAATTTAATTTATCTTGAAGTAATTTTAATAATTTTAGACTTTACAGAAGATTTGCAAGATAAGCACAAAGAACTTATGTATACCCTTCGCTCAGAGTCACTAATTGTTAAGAATGTGCCATATTTGCCTTATTGTTCTTTTTCTCTATATATGTATAGATTTATTTTTGAACCATTTGAGAGCGCATTGAAGAAATTATGGCCCTTTCCCCCTAAATACTGAGCATGTCTTACAAACAAGGGCATGTTCTGACATAAACCGATTACAGTGTTCAAACTCGGGAAAGTTTGTCTGGATTTAGAGCTGTTATGTAATCTACAGCCCGTGGTTACCTCTCTCCAGTTGCTCCAATGTTGTTCTTTGTAGGAATTTTTTTCCTGATCCAGTACTTTGTCCAGATCACGTTACATTTTGTGATTATTCTCTTTGGTCTGGAAAGGCTTCTCAGCCTTTCTTTCTCTTTCATGACACTGACCTTTTAAAGAACACAGATATGTCAGGTATCTTTTCATGACTGAATTCCAGCTGTGCATTTAGGTAGAAATACCCCGGAAGCAGCGTGCTGTGTCTCTCGGTGCCTTGGGTCAGGAGGCACGTGCGGCCAGTTTGGCTCAGTACTGGTGGTGTTGATTTGCATCATTTGGTTGAGGCTGTCAGGTGCGGTTACTCTTTCCGCTTCGTAATTAATAAGTAACTTGTGAGATGATACTTTGAAGCTATGTGGGTCCCCTGTGCACCGTCAGCCTGGATGATTGCTACCTCAATCATTACTCTGATGGCTGCAAAAAGTGTGCTTTCGAATTCCACGGCTCCGTGTACGCTCACCGGCTGGCAGTCTGTCGTGAGGGAGACCTTCGCCGTAGCCCACGTTTACTAAACGGCCTCATTTATTCATGACTATTTATTTAGTGTCAAGTCGCTGTTTTCTTACTGTTTCAGGCTCTGCCAGCGCTTTCTGTGCCGCGGGTCTGGACCCATTAGTTTTCCCTTTCAGTGGGGAAGGTGTAGAGGACCAGATCCGCCGCCGTTGGTGCCGGTTCCTGGGGCTCCTGGAGTAGCCTTGGCTTTCACCCTTGCAGCAATCCCAGCTGGGCGTTTATAAATTTTAAAAATCATGAGCTCCAACTGATAGCACAAAGCGATTCAACACGCCAGGTTCTTCCGAGCCTCCTGTGCATCTTTCTCCTTCCAAAAGTAAAGATTCTGACTTGCTTACGTTATTTAAAGGCTTTTATAGTTTTATACATTATATTTGGATCTGTAGTCCATCTGGAATTGATTTTTGCATATGGTTTGATGTAGGGGTCAGGATTCATCAGTTGTGCTTTTGTTTGTTTTAGATAACTTTCCAAATGACCTACAACTTTGAATTGAAAAGACCATCTTTTTCCCCACTGCACTAGCATGTCCCCTTTGTTGCATATTATCAAGTGTCTCTGAAATGTTTGTTTATTTCTGAACTCTCTTTTGTTTATCCATTTTTGTTTTTTTGGGGTTTTTTTTTTAGGAGGTACCAGAGATTGAACCTGGGACCTCATACTTGTGAGGCATGTGCTCAACCACCGAGCTACACCTGCTCCACTGTAATAGGTTTTGATATCTGATAGTGTAAGTCTTTGTGGTTTTGGGTTCCTACTGTTACTGCTTTGGCCATTTTCCTCTCTCTGCATTTTCTTATGCCCACACAGAGCCCTGCTGGAATTTGGGGGATTGCGTTGACTCTGTTGATCAAGCCCCCAGGACCTGCTCTGCGCATCATTGGCTCTTCAGTCAAGAAACATGGTGTCCTCCACTTAGTCACATCTTTTTCACATTTTCTTGGGAATGTTTTGTGGTTTTCTCCACACATCTTTTGTTAGATTTAGTCCTAGAAATTCATTTTTCATCTTATTCTACATAATACTCTTGTTTTTTCTCATGATTTTTGAAAATGGAGGTGAATTCACATGCAGTGCACCATTTTAAAGTATATGATTCAGTGTCATTTGGTGCCTTCCCAGAGTTGGGTGAGCAGCTCTTGTCTCAAAGCCCTTTTCACCCCCAGGTGACACTCTGCCCAGGTGGTAGTAGCTCCCCATCCCCTCCCCCTCCCCCCTCCACCCCTGCTCTGCCCTCTGTCCCCGTGGATTTTCCTGTAGGAGAGTCAGAGCTCTCTGAGGACCCGCCAAGCTGTTTCCAACAGCGGCTGCACCTAATTCTCCAGGTCCTCACCTGCACTGTCTTCCGTCCTCTGTGTCATAGCCGTCCTGGGTGGTGTAAAGCGGGATCAGCTTTTGATTTGCATTTTCCTAATGGCTAATGTTGACTATCTTTTCACGTGTACATACTATTTCTTTAAATTTCTTTTTTTAATTGTAGCTAGTATCTAGAAATAAATTCGGTTTGTTAAAAAAAAGAATCTGCTGACCTTGCTATCACTTATCAATTCTAATCGTTTATTTGGAGGTGGTTGGTTTTTTGTTTCTTTTTTTGTTTTTGTTTTTTTCTATCTCTTATCATGTCATCCACTAACAATGACAATTTTATTTCTGTCTTAAACTCTATTCCCTTTCCTGCCTCCTTGTTCTGGCTGTGCAGCTTTGGCTCAGCAGAGCGTTCACTGTTTCACTGTAAGTGGCCTTGATGATACTGGTCCAGGTTTTTTTGTGTGTGAGATTAAGGAAATTTCACTGTCTTTCTAGCTTGAGTGTGTTTGTTTTACATAAATAAGTGTTAAATTTTAGCAAGTGTTTAGTCTACATATTGGAATTGAAGTGGTCTGGTCATAAGGCTCCAAACCCTCTCTGATCTGTTAATGGGATAAAGTGTGCTGATTGCTTTTTCAAATAGGACATCAGCCTTGCGTTCTGGAATAAATCAACCTGGTTATGAAGTAGTGCCCTTTCTGCATGCCTCTGGATTCAATTTGCTAATTGTGTTGTTCCCCCTTTTTGGGGGGGGTCTGTCCTCCTAGGGTTAATGGCTTGGTGGGGCGGGGGTAGCTGGAAAGGCAGGTTGTTCAGTCGAGAGGAACTGCCTGGCTCTCTCCCTCTTCCCTTCCCGAGGAGGAGACCCCCAGAGGGGCTACAGTGGGTGGTGTCTGCCCCCCCCATCAGTGGCTCTAACCTCCAGACCTGAAAGTGGCTAAACCACAGCACAGGCAGCTGTGGGTGCAGAAAATCCGGGGGCGTTAAACCCCTTAGTGAATGGCCCCTGGCCGCAGGGGGCGAGCCCTCCTGCTTTTCTTATTTCCCAAAAATTTCTTTAGGGTTTTGGATCCTATGTACCTGAGCAAGATTGCCCGACTTTCCCTGAAGGTGATGCCTCATGTTTTGCTATCAAGGGCATCTGGCCTCATGAGATGATTTGGGAATTGTTTCCCTTCTTGTTTTTAATTATCTGGAAGCATTTGTAGAAGACTGCGCTATTTCTTAAATGTCTGAAAGAATTCACAGATAACTCCATGTGGGTCTGGAGTTCTTGGTAGGAAGATATTTAGGTTTGTTTTCTTTAATAGCTGTAAGTTCAGATTTGCTCTTTCTTGTCAGTTTCAGTACGTTATCTTTCTCTGGAATTTTGCTTCATGTCATTTAAGATTTATCAGTACAAAGTTGTTGCTTATACCCTTCTATGATTTTTTTAAAGCGTATGGCAGGGAAGCGGGTGTGGCTTAAGTGATTGGGGTCCTGTCCACCATATAGGAGGTCCAGGGTTCGGTTCCCAGGGCCTCCTGGTAAAAGCAAGCTGGCCTGCGCAGGAGTGCTGGCCCGCGTGGAGAGCTGGTGCAGCAAGATGGCGCAACAAAAAGAGACAGAGAAGAAAGACGATGAGAGACACGGCAAGTCAGGGAGCTGAGGTGGCGCAGGAGGTTGGGCACCTCTCTCCACTCTGGAAGGTCCCAGGATCGGTTCCCGGTGCGGCCTAAAGAGAGGAGCAGACACAGAAGAACACACAGCGAGCAGACAGCGACAACGGGGCGGCGGGGGGGCGGGGGTGATAAATTTTTTTTGAAAGCCTGTGGCGGGGTGTGGCACGCTGTGACTCAGAGGCCACATCGGCCCCCGCCCTGTTTTTGCACAGTCCGTGGACTAAGAGTGGAGTGTCCGTAAAGGTTGTTTTTAGAATAGCAAAGTTGATGTGACAGACTTGTAGGGAACCCACAAAGCCTAGTGTCTTGGCCCCTTACAGGAGGACTCTGCCCACACCTGTCCTACCAGATCGTTTGCATAGTGTTGTTCTTGTCTACTTTCTTTGGATTTCATTCTTCGTTTCTTTTCCTAGGATTTGGGACTGATTTCCTAGCACTGACCCCCCCACCCCACCGCACGCCACGCCTTCTTTCATATGCGCGCTCAGGGCGCTGAATGTCCTGACCAGCTCTGCTGTGACGCTCTCGCACATCTTGATAGGTCACAGTTTCACCCCTTGTGTCTGGTTGTTGTTTTTCCCTTGACTCTTGCCATGTGTACTCTTAGTTTCCAAGCATTGTTGGATTTGCTGGTTATATTTTTCTTAGGATTTCTAACTTAAATTCCCTGTTGTTAGGGAATATACTGAGAACACGTCCCTGCCCTGAGATGTCTTGTGACTTGGTTTTACGCCCCAGGTTCCATGTGTCCTGGAAAAAACGTATCGTTCAACCTAAGTAGCTGCACAATAACGAAATCAAGTCTCGTGAATACTTTCAGGCTTGTTTTTACAGCTGCTCGCGTCACGTTCATCACCGGCGGATTTGCCCGCTTCTTTTTGGTTCTGCCAGTTCATTGTGAGGCTCCGATTCGCTTTAAACCTGCTCTTTCTTTCTCGTTGGTCCTGATGAGACCACCTTCATCACGAGTAATGCTTCTCGCTTTGAAATCTGCTTGGTCTGATGGCAACGCAGCCGCCCCGCTTTCTTCTGCTGAATAGTTGTGTCGTTTATCTTCTGCTTTCAGCCTTTCTTTGTCTTCGTTTAAGGTTCTCTCTTGAGTTTTGCTTTTTTAATACAGTCTTATAAACTTTAATTTTTAACTGGAATATGTAGTCTATTTACGTTTGATGTAATTAGTGCTGTCTTTGGGTTTACTTTACAATCTTCCTAATTATTTTCCATTTTCTCCTTCTTTTGGATTAACAAAAATAAAAATAAATTTTTATTTATCTCCCCCACCGCCCGCCCCCCGCCTGCTGTCTGTGTCCGTTTGCTGGGTGGTTCTCTGTGCCTGTTTCCTGCCCCCTCTCCTCATCCTTCTCCTCCAGTCTTCACCGGGATTCCATCGTAGGGACCTCCGATGTGGGAGAGAGGCGTCCTCTCACCTGCGTCACCTGTTCCTGGTTTCCGGCGTGTCTCATCTTGGCTCTCTTCTGTGTCTCTCCCCCGCTGCGTCGTCATCTTGCTGTGTGGCTCAGCGGAGCCTGGCTCGCCGAGCGCAAGCACACAGGCCAGTGACTCACCTGCACACCTTCTGTTTTTATTTTTACCAGGAGGTTCCGGGGAGTGACCCCGGGTCCTTCCGTATGGCAGACGGATGCTCAACCACTTGAGCCACATCCACCCCCATTATCTTTTGCAAAGCTCTTGTTTTCCTGCATTACCACACCCCTTCCCTTTGTGTATATATTTTTTCATTTGGTTCTGTTTTCTGATATCTCGTAATTTTCTGTTGAATGCTGGACATTGTCTTAAGGCACTTTACAAGCTCTGAGCAGGGCTCCTTGAAGCAGGGCCTTTGCGCGTGCAGCGGTGCAGGGGATTGCGCTTTGTCAGGGTTAGTCCCAGAGCACTCCTTGAGAAGGTCCAGGTTTGGGCGTTTCTGGTTTGCTCTGACGCCCAGGTCGTGGGTGTCCCTGGCTCTCACCTGAAAGCCCAGGGCATCCCCAGAGCTCCTCCTCAGCAGGCCCTGAAACCCACTTTCTGTCTCTCCCAATAAGTGAGACACCGAATCCTGGACTTAAGTTCTTTATTCTTGTAGCGTCCATTGCTCTGACCCCTGCACATGGGCTGGTTAGTGCCCGCAGGTGCCTTGAGGAAGTTGTACAACTGCACCCAAGGTGATGGGTCTCCACAGCCTGCATTCCCTCTCCTCGGGGCCTGGCTACCTCTGGTCACTTTTTTCCCCTAACTACAGCTTTTATAGTTGCTCTTGACCAGGAGTTCGTCTGATGTCAGCTACTCTTTCCTTCCTTCAGTCACAAGTGAAAGGGCACTTTATAAACTTTAAATAAATTCACTTTTGAAGAATTGAGACAGCACATCACTTGAAAGAGATTGAAAAGGCCATATTCTCCTGTGCTGGTCCCTCGCCACCCTCTTTCTTTCTTGGAGGCTGCCACAGCTGGCATCACGCCCTGGGTGCTTCGTCCGTGTGCCACACGTGTGCGTGAATGTGTGTGAGCTCATTTGAGAGGCAGCACTGACACAGTTCTGCATGTACCTTACTTGGTGTTAGTTTGAAGGTCTCTTGTCGTTCCCAGCACAGATGGACCTCTGCTCAGTCTTTTTGCGGTGCTCCCCGCTGTGTCTTGTGGTCCCCGTTGGATGCAGTAGGATCAGAACTGTGGCTGGCAGTTATAGTACAGACCCCGGAGAAGGGAAAGCAGGTCCCAGGTGCTGGGCATCAGTGTTCCCTGCAGCCTCTCGCATAGCAGGTGAGGCAGGGACGACCAGGTCCCACCACCTGATGAACGGATGCGCAGAATGCAGTGTGTGCTCATGTAGAGCCTGTCAAAACCTCAGCCCCTTGGTCCCTCCAGGACAGCTGCAAGCCTGGGGACCCTGCCCATCCACATTTCTGAGCAGCTGACCGCAAATTCAGGGGTTCCCACCACCCCGCCTCTAATTCACTAGAACGACTCAGAACTCGCGGAAGCTTTGTTACGTTAAAAGGATCCAAGTAAGGTAAAGGAAGAGACGCGAAAGGGGGTCAGGAGGGTCTCGAACTCCGACTCCCGTATCCTCTCCACGTGGAGTAAGAGCCCGACCCCCTCCCAGCACAGATTTTCTGTCATGGGTGCCCTTCGGGGCTTGGAAGAACCTGAGTTTCTGGGGATTCTCCTGACACAGGCAGGATTCCTGGAATCTGTGTCCACCTGGTTGAGCTCATCCTGCGCCGCCCCCCCTCCCCCAGGTGGCGGAGGTGGGCCCAGATGGCTCAGAGCCCTGCCGCCACTCACCTGGCTGGCTGCTGTGGTGGGACTGGCCCCTCCCATGTCATTAGCATGTCGATAGTCAGGTGTGGCCCTGGCACACACCAGTAGCAAGTCTCATAGGAAATGCCCAAGGGTCAGAGGTTGCTTGCCCAGGAAGGGGGGACAAAGCCAGCCAAGCTTTCCCTTACACCACAACCTGCAATGGAATATTATCCAACTGTAAAAAGGAATGAAGCTCTGATCGGTTCTGCACCGTATATGACCCTTGAGCATTGGGCCTGGTGAGAGGAGGCAGGCAGGGAAGGACAAATCGTGTGCGATTCCACTCACCTGAGTAGGCAACTTCATAGACAGGAGAGGAGCAGCAGGCTGGGCGGTGGAAAGGAAATGGCAATGGCACGCTCCTGTCGGTGGGTGCAGAGCACTGTGTGGTGAGTGTCACTAATGCCCCTGCCTGAACACTGAAGAAGGGTTGGAATGGCAGATGCTGGCATGTCTTGGGGAAGGGGCCAGTTAGGGACTTCTGGAGTCTTCCAGAGACTGATGGCAGGTATGAGTGAGATAATTGAAAGGTCAGGAGATAGAGACAGAGCTGGGGGTCTGGGTGGACCTCAGCTCCAGGGAAGGGCGGGCATCCACCAGTCTTCACTCCCGCGAGCCTTGAGTGTCCTGAGCCCTGACTGGGTGGACCAGTCGGCGGGGTCCGGGCATCCTGCGCTCTCGGCGTGAGGATGGGGCGCTGCAGGCCCGTGTCTTTTCCCAGCAGCCGGAGCGGCCTCTGTGCCCTCCTCAGCTCGGTGACCCAGGGACTGGCCGTGTCCCTCCTGGGGGTCCGGAGCAGCCAGAGGTGAGCGTGGTCCCCACTACCTTCACATTTCCGTCTCCATCTCGAGCTTCCTTTCCTCTTGGTTTTCCCTTCTGAGCTCTCTTGTTTTGGACCTTACACACCGTTTTTCATTGGTTTTAGGATGTTTCTTTTCCCCTTTTAATACCCATGAGAGCAGCTGCGTCCAGTCCGTGGCGTGGTTAAACGGCAGCGTTCCGTTCTCATCTTTTTGGCACGTAAAGGAAGGGTGTGTTGCACTGCCAGCGGCGTCTCCCGAGTCGGCGAGTCGCAGTACGCGGGGGTCGCCTTCGGTCCTGGATCCAGTGGGCTAGGTGTCTGAGGCGGGTGGAGTGTTAATTGGGTGCCTCCTGGGTGCCGGGTCTGTGGCACACGCCAGCGGTTGATCCCCGCTGCACAGTGGGGCACTGGGAACAGAGCTGCCGTCAGCGAGCTGGGGCGCCCGCGTGGACCCCACACACTTGGGCTGAGTGGAGGAGGCAGCAGTGCCTGGAGAGGAAGGGGCTCCCGAAACCACAGGACTGGCCCAGGCTTGGGTGGTCAGGGACCCCGGGGGCTGCCCCGTGGCCGTCATCCTCGGCCGCTCGCCCTGGGAGGATCCTCTGCCCGCTCTGCTCCCAGAAGCCTGCGAGGTTGCTGAAATGGGTGTTTTCCGAGGGCCCTTCCCTCCCAGGCGGCCGGAGCTGGCGCACGCTGAGCTGGCGGCTGCCGTGCATTTGTGCTGGCGTCGGGGTTGCGGCCCGGTGCTTGCTGGCTTCTGCCTTGGACTCTGGTGCTCGGGCGGGAGGAGCTCTGGCTCCCAAAGGCTGCAGGGTCAGCTGTCTGCACCGTTGGGGCTCGGCAAGTCCAGCTGGCGCGTGCCAGGCGTCTGATTCAACCTCTGCGCCCTCTGGAGGCACCGTGCTGTTCCGGGGGCTCTGCCCCGTCGCACGTGGTGTTGCCAGTGCTTCCTGTCGGACCTCCTTGTGGGTGTGAGGTGTAATCTCTGGCTTTAATGTGCATTTCTCTCACGACGGCAGTCTTGGCGTTTTCGTGTGCTTCTTGGCCATTTGTACAGCTTCTGGTGAGATGTCTGTGTCTATCCAAATCTTTGGCCTATTTTTTAAATCGGGAGTTGTAGGTTTACAGGCCAATCTGCATAAAGTACAGAGTTCCCATACACCTCCAGCCCATTCACACCTTGCACTAGTGTGGTGCCATTGTCAGAACGGACGAAAGACCATCTTTATGATGGTGTGACTAACTCGAGCCTTACGTGCTTTATAGTCGAGGGTGTACTTCTCGCTAAGTTTTGAGCATTGATGTATTTCAGATACAAGTCCTTGTCAGATGCGGGGTTGGCACGTTTTCTCCCTGTCCATAGCTCGTCGTGTCCCCGTGCTCTGAGCAGGGTCTTTGGCAGAACAGAAATTTGTACTGCTGATGAAGTCCTGTTTGTCGATTATTTCTTTTGTTGTTATGCCCAAGCTTTTAGTCTAACCCAAGTTCAAAAGATTTCCTTCTATGTTTTCTTCTAAACGTTTTGGTTTTATAGGTCTGTGATCCATTTTGGGTTAAATTTTGTGCCAAGTAGGAGGCTTAGGTTGGTTTCTTGGCCCCGTCCTGCTCCCTGCATGTGTCCGTTTGTCGCTTGACAGCAGTGTCCTGGGGTCTGGCATGCTCCGCCCAGCATGGTGTCTTCAAGGCGCCTCTCCGTGCTCACACACCACTGCCTGTCACGGCCGAGTGCCGCTCCATGGTGCAGTCATCCCGTCGGTTGACGGCTCTGAGCGCCTCCACCTTTGGGACCGGCGTGGCAGGACTCCAGTCAGTCCCGCTCCAGCGGGCTCCCGCGAGGCTGCCCGTCCCGTGGTTTTTTGATCACCCTGCTTGTCCACATTCGCTACCGTTCCGGATCCTTCCACCGTGACCTTCAGGACCTTCAGGACTGTGACTCACCTTCCGGTGATGACTCATCTCACAGTAAAAACAACTAATTGCTCTTTAAAGTGCTTGTCACCAGAACTTGCGGTGCCACGGCATTTGGAACGCACGATCCAAAAACTCAGTTACTCCTGGTGGGTAACAGGCGCCCTCCTTGGCGGGGGGCGGGGTCCCTGGGATCAAGCGCCAGCCCGACTGGCTGTCGCAGTTGAGCCCTAAGTGGCCATCCCGAGACGGCCAGGGACACGGGCCCTCGTGCTGCCCCTCGCTGCGATGGCTCTCCTGGGTTTTCTGCCCGTGGCCCTTCCCTCCTCTTCCTGGGACGACCGCCGGCCTCGGAGTTCTGGGGGTCTATTTCTGACCCTGCACCGGGGCTGGGGGGTGGGTGGGTGCTGCGTGGAGAGATCCGGAGCACCTTGCCAGATGAGCTACAACTCCGCGTGGGGTATTTTTAGCCGGCGGCAGTATCCAGCACATGGCAGGCAGAAATAGAAGCCGCTTTTTTCGTTCTGCATCGACTGTCTCTGGTTGTTGGGGAGCAGGGCTGGGGGCCGGGGAGGGGCGGGCATGCGGAGCGCAAACAACTTCTGCTGTTGAGAAAAACATCTCGCGTGGCGGCGGGTGTGGATGGGGAATTATCCCTGTTGGTGAACATCCTCTATGTAAATGCCACGCCGTGCGCCTCCTCGTTTGCATGTGTAATCACGGCGGGAGGGGGGGGGGACCGGTAATTATGTTTTAAAATATCACCCAGATTGTTTTTCCTGTGTTCCCTAAGCCCCCGGGTAATTCCAGGTTTTAAGGACTCTCCACCACTCTGTGCCCATCTGTCCCCCCTCCGCCTCGCCCCCAAACGTGCCTGATGGGAAAACGCCGCCCCGGTGCCCCCAGCGGGCAGACCCGAGGCCACAGCCTCCGCTTCCATTCGTTCTGTTCTGCTGGGCAGTGCGGCCCCCACAGGCTGCGGCCTCAGCTTGGGCATCTGTGAGCTTGAGAAAACTCGCTCCTTCTCTCCCAGCACCCAGCGGGCCTGGGAAGGGGACCCTAACTCCGCCGCTGGCAAATGGCAGGAAGCTGGCAGGTGTGGGCCAGCCCCAGGGCCCACCTCCCGCAGGGGCCCCCTGTGTGTCCCTGGGGCGGGGCTGGCGCTGCAGGAGGGTCTCGCCCCTGCACCCCCTCCTCCTTGCTCGTGCTCGCCGTGGTTTGGGGACGTGTGGGATGCTTGCCCTCCAGGTGCGGGCGGCCCTGATCCCTCCCGCAAGAGCTTGCCCCAAAGAGGACCTGGGACGAGTTCTGTGCTGATGCGGCTCCAGCTTCCAGAAGTCCTGGGGGTGGGGGTCAGCCCGGGTCCCCTGTGCTTGGACGATTTCCTGCGAAACCCTAGCTGGGCGAGGGGCTGCAATGGGAGGAACCGTGGCCCCAGCCCAGCCTGTGTGGTCGCGAGCATCTGCCCCTGGCCGTACCGGATGACCCAGGCCAAGCCAGCCGCCCTGAGCCCGCTGGACAGGCAGGTCCTCGGCGGCCCTCTTTGTGTCTAGGTGTCGCCCCTCTAGTGGGAACTGCCACCTAAGGTAGGCAGCACCTGACCTGAGTGTCCACCAGGATGCAGGTCATGATGCGGGTGGACCGAGGGCCTCCCCTGCAGGCCTCCCCTGCAGGCCTTGCTGCATAGCCAGGTGTGCTCCCCGAGAGGCCCCTGGGAGCGGGTGTGACTAGTCCATGACTGCAGCTGACCAAGCAGGTGACCCTCGGTGCCATCGCTTCCTGAGCGGGGTGGCCACAGGTGCACGGCATGGCTGGGCGCTGCACCAGGTTTTGGTGTGAAGAGTGCTAGACTGGTGGCGGTGGCCGTGAAAGTGTGTGTGAGGGAGGAGGCTGGAATGAGGAGCTGGTCTGGAGCTGGTGCGGTGGCAGCCGTGGGTGACCCCAGGGCCTCTGCTCTGCGCCTGTGCACGAGGGGCGTCTGTCTGTGCCATTGGGGCCTCTGTGCGCCTCGAGATGCCCCATGGGAGCTGCATGGGACGCGGGGGTCTGTGGGCAAAGCAGCCCTCTGGGTCGTGGGGACGTTGGGGTACTGTGGGGTGCAGAGGGGCTGTCCCTGCATCCCCTCACCTGCCAACTGGGTTGGTCTGGCCCCGCCCTGCCCGGCCCTGCCCCCGGCGCCCACCTCACGGGGACCCCATTCTGTGCCCACAGTGCAAGAGAAGCCGGAGCCCGTGCCGCTGGAGAGCCGCTCCTGCGTCCTCATCCGCCGGGACCTCGTGGCCCTGCCCGCCAGCCTCATCAGCCAGATCGGATACCGCTGCCACCCCAAGCTCTACTCGGAGGGGGACCCAGGCGAGAAGCTGGAGCTGGTGGCAGGTGAGCCCCCCAGCCCCCCAGCCCGGCCGCTGTGTGCGAACGTCCTTTCTTTTAGAGTTTCTTCTCTGGAGCTGTGAACAATGTTCTCATCACCAGTCAAAAAAAAGACACATCTTACATTTCCTCTGATTTCCTCTTGGAAGAATGTGTCATTAGGAGGAGTTATTCAATTGAATTAATTTAGCATTTTAATTGAGTCCCCTGGGCCGGCCGAGCTCGTGATTGGCAGTGCTGCGAGCACAGTTGGATTTCGATTTAGGGCACAGATAAAGCATGGTGGGTGCGGCATCCCGGGCTCCCCCGGCTCCCCAGTGCCGAGCCTACCTGGTGGCCTCATTTGGAGGCTGCGCGTGGCGGTCCCGAGCAGACATGGACGTTTTCAGGAAGAGAAAATGCACTCTGGAGCCCAAAAGCCCATTAGGGCCGGGTGCCTTTGTCGGAATTTTAATCTTTCCTGGTTAGGGGTCCGTTGGGCCCCACAGCACCTTGTAGGTTTAGGCTTTTCCACCCAAAGATGAGACTGCCTGACTGTCGTCGTTTGTGGCTGTTGAGCCGCTTTCCAGTAACCTCTTCCCTCGGGTCACTAAGCCCCAAACCCTGGCAGGCAGGGCCCGTGGGCACCCTTCCTCCGCGAGCCACATGTGTCCACCCCGACAGCCAGGGCAGCGGCGACCCCCGTCCCCAAAGCAGCAGGGCCCAGGGTGGTCTGGCCTTCCTGGCAGGTGGGGGCAGCATCCATCAGGCGTCTCCAGAGCCGCTGAGCCAGTTCTAAGGGATTGGTCTTGGAGTGCCTGGCAAGCCCCGACTCCACAGGGCTGCCGGCTGGGCATTCTGGGAAGGTGGCCCTGGGGTCTTGAGTCTGAGTTCTGCTTTTCTTTGAAATCGACTGATTGTAGACACTAACCTCGTCTACAGAACACTTCCCGTCTGCTGCAGGCCGGCGTCTGGCTGACCGACTGGACGCCATAGCCTGGCCACGTGGAGCGAGCCGTGGGCGGGGCGGCCGTCCTGTGGGGACGCCGGTGTCAGGCTGTGATGGTTGAGAGTGCCAGGGAGGTTCCTGGAGGGCCTGGGGCTGTGTGGGCACAGCCCAGGCGAGGCTCAGAAGGGGCCCTTGGCCGCCCACTGCCCTCCAGCAGTGGCCAGACTGTCTGGAGCTTGGGGCAGAGGCGAGCGGCCTGTGTCCTGTGCCCGGCCCATGGCGGGGTGGTTTCCCCAGCGCCCCACGTGGGCCAGGCCTCAGGCTGAGTCCCCTTCTGCAGATTTCGAGGGACACAGGCAGGCGGCGGGAGAGGGGCATGGTGGGGGCACATGGGGGAGGCTTCAGGGGAACTGAACCTCGGGATGAGGACGGGGCTGAGCA
>JAQZBX010063544.1:0-16673 GCA_029593785.1 Cabassous unicinctus | reverse complement strand
AAATAATTTGAAGAGTATTCCATGCTTGTGGATTTGAAATATAAATATCATTAAGATGTCAATTCTACTCAAATTTATATACATATTCAATGCAATTCCAATAAAAAATCCCACCAGCATTTTTTAAATAAATGGAAAGCAAAAGTAACAATTTTTTTTGGAAGTGAAAGGGGCCCCAAATATCCAGAAACAACATAAAAATGAAAATGGAAGTTGGAGGACTCTCTCATCTGGACTGTAAATCATATTACCTAGCTACAAAGGGTAAACATAGCATGGGACTGGCATAAAAATAGACACATAGACCAAAGGAACTGAACTGATGGTTCAGAAACAGACCCTCACATCTATGGTCAAGTGATTTTTGACAAGCCTGTAAATTCTAACAAGCTGTGCCAAACAGTCTATTCAACAAACGGTTTTAGGAGAACTGGATATCCATATCCAAAAGAAAGAAATAGAACACCTATATCACACCTTACACAAAAATTAACTTGAAATGGATTAAAAACCTAAATATAAAGCCGAGAACCATAATCTCATAGAAGAAAATATGGGAAATATCTTCAAGACATTGTGGTAGGTGGTGCAGTCTTAAATCTTACACAAAAACACAATGAAAGAAAATATGGATAAATGGAACCTCCTCAAACTTAAACACTTTTGTGATTCAAATGAATTCATCAAGGAAATGAAAAGACAACCTACTGAATGGGAGAAAATATTTGGAAACCACATAACTAGTAAGGGTTTGAATTCCATTCTATATAAAGAGATCATACAACTAAACAATAAAAGAGAAAGCAATCCAATTTTTAAAATGGGTGTATTAGTCAGCCAAAGAGGTGCTAATGTGAAATACCAAAAAATGGGTTGTTCTTTATAAAGGTATTTATTTAGGGTAGAAGTCCACAGTTACCAGGCCATAAAGCGTTAAGTTTCTTCTCTCACCACAATCCATTGCCACGTGTTAGAGCAAAATAGCTGCCAGCATTTGCCAGGGTTCAGGCTTCTGGGGTTCCTCTCTTCCCGGGGTTGCATTTCCCAGGGCTTAGTTCCTGTTTCCTCCACAAGGTCAGCTGCAGACAATCAGGCAAATTGCTTGCTTCTCTTCTTCTGGGGCCTTCTTTCCAAATCAAAACTGTTTCTCAAAAGACTGCTTCTTCTGTCCTTTGCCTGGCCTTTTATATTCGATTCCTCCACCCACCAAGGGGTGGGGCTCAAAGCCCTACTGACATGGCCCAGTCAACGCCCTAATCATAACTTAGTCATGCCCAGATTAACAGATCAGTTTACAAGCATGATCCAATTATATTTTTGGAATTCATAATTACATCAAATTAACCAATGGCCACAATGGGCAAAAGATTTAAAAAGACAGTTCTCCAAAGACAAAATACAAATGGCTGAAATAGACATGAAAAAAAATGTTTCATATCACTAGCTATTAGGGAAATGCAAATCAAAATGACAATGAGATATCATCTCACACCACATAGAATGTCCATTATTTAAAAAAAAAAAATAGTGCTGGAGAGGATATGGAGAAATAGGAACACTCCTTCACTATTGGTGGGATTGTAAAATGGTGTAAACACTGTGGAAGACATGTGGTATTTCCACAGGAAGGTAAATATAGAAATGCCATATGATCCAGTAATTCCTCTGCTAGAAATATACCCAGAAGAACTGAAAACTGTGACATGAACAGATATGTGCACCATGATGTTCATAGCAGCATTACTCACAATTGTCAAAACATGGAAATAACCCAAGTGTCCATTAACCAATGAATGGATAAATAAAATATGGTATATACATATGATGGTATATTTTGCTGCAGTAAGAAGAAATGAAATTTAGACACATATGATAAAATGGATAAATCTTGAAGACTTTATGCTAAATGAAGTAAGCCAGGCACAACTGAACAAATATTGCATGTTCTCATTAATAGGATCTAAACATGAAGAATAAACACGTGGAGTTAAAACCTGGAGTATAGGCTATTAAGAGATAAGCAGAAGGCTGAGAAGGATGACTGATGCTTATTGTATGTAGAAGTTTTAATAAACTTGACCATGAAAGTGTGGAACTATATAGAGTTTATGATAACACATTATAGTGAGAAGCTGCTTGTTCATAAATGAGATTGGCTGAAAAATATAGTCTAGGGATGCAAATGTTAATTGAAATTAAGCTAGAGAATAATCTGGGAACTGAATAACCCAGTGGTGGATATGAATTGTGGTTGATGGTACAGATGAAAGATTGTTCTTCTATGAGCTAGAGCAAATGTACATCATTATTGCATGTGGTGAGAATGTGGTGAAGTATGGGAAAAATATAATTAGTGTGACCTATGGACTGTGGTTAACAGCAATACTGTGATATTCTTGCATAAATGCCAAAATTGTATTGTGTTAATAACAGGGGGTATGGAAAAAGTGGGCCAAATGTACACTATGGACCTGGGAATAGTCTGGTGATATTATCTGATAAACTGTAACAACTGTTCCCCAAGTGTGGTATGTTGGTGAAATAGTGCTGTATGGGAATTCTACACATTTGCATAATTGTTTTTTAAATTCACAAATTTTTAAATAAAAATATGTTTAAAAATAGTAATAATAGAGTGTGGCGGGGGAATATACTTCACATGTAAGACATGGACTACAGTTATTAGTGTAATTTTGACAATATTCTTTCATAATTTGTAACACGTGTTTTGCAACAATTCAAGGTGTTGGTGGTGTGGTGATATGCAGGACCCCAGTATGATGTTATGCATGTTTGTTTTGTTAGTTCACAGCATTTACTCTACACCTTGTTTTGTGTATTTGTTTATGAATGATATACTTCAACAAATTTTTAAAAAATCAATTGACCATTGATGAATTGATCTATTTCTGAACTCTAAATACAATTCTATTGGTAAATATGTCTATCTTAATGCCAGTATCATGCTATTTTAACCACTGTAGCTAAGTAATATACATTGTATTAGTCAGCCAAAGAGGTGCTGATGCAAAATACCAGAAATCTGTTGGCTTTTATAAAGGGTATTTATTTGGGGTAGAAGCTTACAGTTACCAGGCCATAAAGCATAAGTTACTTCCTCACCAAAGTCTGTTTCCACATGTTTTAGCAAGGTGGCTACTGATGTCTGCAAGTGTTCAGGCTTCTTCTTCCTCTTAAGGCTCCATATTCCCAGCTTCTTCCAATATCACTTGCAGGCTGGGATAAGTCTTGTATCTCTACCAGGGCTCATTTCTCTCAGAGCTCAGCTGTTCTGTTCTCTCCACAAGGCCAAATGTGAACTATTAAATGAACAGCTTTCTTCCTGGGACCTCTGCTGTGTCTAATTGAGGCTTCTCAAATCTGTTTCTCTTGTATGTTCACTTGCCAGGACTCCAGCTCAAAAGTCCCACTTTTACTTCTGCCATGTCAATTTCTGTGTGAGTCCCTGATGTCACCCAATCAAAGCCCTAATCATAATGTAATCATGCCCAGAGGAACAGACCAATTTACAAACATAATCCATTATATGTTTTTGGAATTCATAAACAATATCAAAATGCTAAATGCAATAAAATCAGAATTTGAGAGTCTTCTAACTTTGTTCTTTTGTAAAATGTATTTGGCTATTCAGGGCCCTTAGTTTTCAAAATAAATTTCATCATTGGCTTTTCCATTTCTACAAAGTGTACTGTAGGAAATTTGATTAACATTGAGTTAAATCTGTATACCAATTTGGTTAAAATTGACATCTTAACAATATTTCGCCTTCCAATCCATGAACGTGGAATATCCTTCCATTTATTTTTACCTTCTTTGATTTATTTTGGGAATGTTTTGTAATATTCTGAATACACGTCCTTCACATCCTTGGTTAAGTTTATTTCTCAATTTTTGAGTCTTTTAGTTGCTGTTTTAAATGGATTTTGTACATATGACCTTCTCATTGCTCATTACTAGAGTATAGAAACTTTAATGATTTTTGCTATTAATCTTTTATCGCTCCACTGTGCTGAACTCATTTATCAGCTTTAGTAACTTTGTTGTATATTTTTGGGACTTTCTAGATATTGGATCATATCTGCAAATAGCAAAAGTTTTATTCCTTCCTTTCTGATTAGATATCTATTTATTTTTCTTGTCTAATTGCTCTGGCTAGAACTTCTAGCATAATATTGAATAACAGTGGTGACAGACAGCACACTTATCTTGTTCCTAATTTCAGAAGGATAGCATTTAGCATTGACTACAGTGAATTGTGGGGTTTTTAGGTGTGCCCTTTATCATGCTGGGAATATTTCCTTCTATTCACATCTGTGTGTTTTCATTAAGAAAGAATAATGGATTTTGTCACTTTTACTACATCAATTAAGATGATACTGTGAGTTTTCTCCTTTGATTTATTAATGTGGTGTATTACATTAGTTGATTTCCTTGCATTGAAAATCCTTGCATATTTGGGATAAAACCCACTTGATCCTAGTGGATAATTATTTTAATGTGCTGTTGGAATTTATTTCCAATTGTTTTGATGAGGATATTTGTGTTTCAATTCATTAGAGGAATTTTTGAAAATACTCTTTTCTCTTAGAATTTTTATTTGGTGGTGGTGTTATGGTGATGTTGTCTTCATAAAATGCATTTGGGATTGTTCCCACTTAGACAAATTTTTGGTAGAGTTTGAGCAATAATGTTATTAAGTCTTCATTGAATGATTGGGAGAATTTAACTGTGAAACCATCTGGTCATGGCTTTTTCTTTTTTTTTTTATTTTTTATTTTT
Organism: Cabassous unicinctus; assembly: GCA_029593785.1. NCBI lineage: Eukaryota > Metazoa > Chordata > Mammalia > Cingulata > Chlamyphoridae > Cabassous > Cabassous unicinctus. The sequence continues at coordinate 11,873 of JAQZBX010063544.1, read as the reverse complement.
GGAGATTTTTGATGATGTATTCACTGTCTTTACTTGTGATTTGGTGTGCTGAGGGCTTTTATTTCTTCTAAGGTGAGTGTAGGTTGTGCTTTTCTAGGAATTTGACCATTACATCTAAGTTGAATATATGTTAGTGTATAAAGTTCCTAGTATCCTCTTAAGATCTTTTTATTTCTGTGTGTCCATAGTACAGTCACCATCTCATTTCTTATTTTATTTATAAGCATCTTGTCTCTCTTTTCTTTGTCAGTCTAGCTAAGGATTTTTCCATTTTGTGGATCTTCTAAGTGAACCAGCTTTTGGTTTTGTTGATTCTCTTTATTGATTTATTTTCTCAATTTCATTTATTTCTGCTCTAATCATTTATTCTTTTTCCTTTGGCTTGCTTTGAGATTAGTTTAGTGTTCTTTTTCTAGCTCCTCAAAGTGTGTAGTTAGGTATTTGATTGTAGCATTTCTTCCATTATTTTTAAACTTTATTATATTTTAAAAGAAGTTTAGATTACAGAAAAGTTACATTGAAAGTGAAAAATGAAGCCTACCTTCTCCTTGCAGTTTATAGAAAAATGTTAGAGGAAAGAGATAAGCTGATAAATGAATTGTTTGGCATGAAGAAACCAGAAACTGGTACCAGAAATTCCACATCTCTGGAAATCAGGACCCCAGATGATAGAGCCTTATTTGAGGAATTTAAACTTGGAATTTGTAAGTGAGAATTGAAAATGCAGTTACCCAGGAAAGACTTGTGGAAAGATGTCTGATGGCTTGGATCCCTGCTTTCTGCATGCTAAATTAACAAGCTTTTAAGGATAACTGTATGAATAATACCACTGTCAGCCTGGACTAAAAGAGACAGAGAGGGGAAAGATGGAAAGAAAAAGAGCTTTAAGAGAAAAACCATGGAAGCTGAGGTCTGGAATTAATACACTTCCTTAGGCCAAGAGAGGGACACCAACCATGTGTACAGAGAGTGTGTGCTTGCCCAGGCATTTGAAGAGGGTGGATGCTCCAGCCCATTTTTCAAGGAGAGTTTTGCCACCCCAGGCTACAGAGAGGGTGGAGCACATTTCCAAAGGTTGGAGAGAGTGAGTTCAGCACCCCAGTGCTCTGAGAGATGTGGGCCTTTTCCCCATAGGTTTGGGAGGGTGAGGTTAAGATTCCATTACTCTGAGAGGGATGGGCCTCTTCCCCATAGACTAGAGGAGGCCAGATTGCCAACTCACTGTTCTGAGAGGGTTGGGCTTGTATACCATTGATTAGGGAGAATGTTGCCACCATGCACTGAGAGGATTAAGACTTTACATCAAAGATGGGGTAAAGTGTGGCCATTTAAATTTCTTAGAGGATGATGTCTGGAGCTCAGTTGTTAACCAAATGCTTGATGAGGGTGGAACCAAGAAAATGGCCATTGGGCAAGCCTATGGAAAGGGTAGGACCACATGAGGACCCAGGAGGAGAAGAAACCATCATCTTGAGAATGACACTCAGACTTTGAAATTTAATGGAGTATGCCATGCATGTTTTCAGAACTTTTGGGGATGATTGACTCATGTTTCTCAGCTAAATTCTTCATATGATAATTCAAATGTTTATCCTATTTCTGTCCCTTTGTATATTGGAAATATACAAATTGTCTACAGCCAGAGGGGACTTTGGTCCAAGACAAATGGCATCTCTATAAGCTGATTGTCATGTGATTTTGTTCTTAGCATTTATAGCTGAAAGGATTTAAGTTGTTTTGAATATTTTAACATTTTGTAGCAATTCAGAGGGTGGAGTGTGGCAGTTTGAGAATATTTATGAATTCCAAAAAGAGAGATTATGTTTGTAAACTGGTCTGTTCCTCTGAATGTGATAACTTCTGATTGTATTAGATTCAGCTGAGATGCCTTTGATTAAATTATTTCAAGATTAGGGCTTTTATTCAGCCACATCAGTAGGGTGTAACATAGGTTAAGTTCCCATCCCTTTGTTTGGCTCTATAAATGTACACTCACTCAAGAAGACATACAGAGTAAGTCACCAGAAGAGAGCTCCATAGAGCAGAGGAAAGAACTTTGGTCCTATGGCCATGGGAAGAGAGATGAGCCATTTGCCTGATAGTTTGCAGCTGAAGAGAACAGAGCAGCTGAGCTGAGGAAACCCAGAAAGAAACAAACCCTATGCCAGCCTGTAGCTGTGAGGAAGGCTGAACCCTCACAGACATCAGCAACCATATTGCTACAACATGTGGAAACTGACTTTAGTGGGAAAAGCAACCTTGAGTTGGACTCCTTAAGGCTTTATACCAGGAAGCTTTTACTGTAGCAGCTCTTTGGTTAAAACATCTTTGAAATAGTTTAGGGCTTGCTTTACTGTGCAAGCAGAAAACCACTGTGTGGGGCAGTAACCGCTGCTATCAGTTTCTGCTGAAAATAGCATGAACATTCTTGTTTTGCTCTGATACTTAGTTCCTTAGGACTTTTGCATCTCCATTATCTCCTGTGCTGCCCAGAATTCTCTAAGCCCCTGCACGTATACACTGACCTTGTGCTTTTTAATAAAGAGAATAAAACCATGACGGGAATCAGCAAAGGAGGATAGCTTCTTTAGCTGTTCTCCCCCTCACCTCTCTCAACCTCCATGTTCAGAGTAATTCTTTACACCATCATGGGCTCTGCAGGACAGAACCCCTCAAGTGGTGACCCCGACGTGATTCAGGCAAGCGGCGTAATTGTCACAATCAGGAGCAGCTACATTTGTCTAGACTGAAACTGAAACTGCAACACTGACTGGGGAAAGTTGCCAACATATCTAGTACAGTGAAGGGAAATTTTCTAAATCTTCATGGAAACAGGACTTTCCAAAGAACTTTCCAAAGAGCAGGATATTTTTGTAAAAACAATAAAGCTTTTAAAGGCAGCTGTTTGCATGGTTCAAGAAGGCCAATTGCTCTTCCTATTACAAAGGGTTCAAAATTATTGTCCTTGGTTTCTTGAAAGAGAAACTTTAGATGTGGAGCTATGGGAGCAGGTAGGGAAAAATTTAAAAGGAAAATATGAGCAAGGAGAAAAAATTCCTTCTTCTACCTTTTATAACCTGGAGTTTCGTAAAAACAGCCCTGTGTCCACTATATATGTCCTCTTATCCCATGGCTCCCTCAGAGGAGGTCCCAGTTCAAGATCCTGGATCCCCCAAAGAAGAAGAAACACCTTTTCACCTCCACCTCCCCTGGCCTTTTTTGAATATCAAGAACCTCGGCCAGTTATGGTAAAATGTTGGCTGCCTTTATAAGCCTGTAATTAAATCATAGCTTATTCATGATAGCATCCAGCCTCTCCTGCCAACTTGACTCTTTAAAAAAAAACTGTGTTTAGTATAGCATACTACTAGATATTTGAAATAAAGAAAAATTGTGTTTGCATATAACAAAATTGAAGCATTATTCTGACAAGTTTGTTTAGTGTTAATGGTGATTGTATGTTGTAAGAGGTTTGCTTGGAGACAGTTTCCAAAATTATTTTGGTAACTTATGTATGTAAGATATATAGAATGTGTTTTTATTATCAAGGAAAAAGAAATTAAGTTTGTCCTAAGATAAAGCAACTAGTTATTAAAAAAGAGTAAAATGTGGGACAAAAGTTAAAGTGATACAGAATGTGCAGAAGGTTTGTGGAAAAGGAATTTTTGTGGTCAAAGTTAAGTAAGATATATTGGGTCTATCAAAAAAGTTTTAAAAGCTTTAGTATAAATAACATACTGATGCAAAGTTAAAATGTTGTTCTTTCTCAAAGTTTCTCAAGTCATTTAGTAAATAACTTGAGAAGACATTAGTCTGTTTTAGTAAAAGTTTATAAAGAGTTTTTCTCCTGAATAATCAGTATACAAAGAAAGTCTGTTTTATCCAAATATCTTCTTGTACTTTTACCTTATCAGATCCTTAGTGATTTAAAAAATCTTCTCTACTTTTAAAAGAACATAATGTTCAAACCTGCTTTCTCAAAGTCAAATCCTAAAATGTATCATTTTATTTCAAATTATTGCAAAATATTTGTTCTTTTAACTAAAAAAGTGAAATACTAAAAACAATTAAGTTAATTTGATATGTTATAAGTTGAATGAAAACTGTTTAGAAAGTGTTATAAAACTAAAAGGGATTCTTTAACCCTCGGTTAATTAAAGTTGTATGAGTAAAATATTAACATAAATACTTAAAGGCTGTATAAAATTGCTTGAGATTTAACAATGTTTTCTGCATAATATTAAATAAAAGTATCATGTTGTTAATCATGGTTTTAACCATTTTGAAGATGTTATATGTCACAGAAATAACCCCTCAGCCTGGAATTCAAGAAGCAGATGCTTTAGCTCCTTTTGTCTGATTTGCCCCACCTCTGCTGATGAAGCTGCAGTATGGCTGCAGAAAGAGAGCAGCCATTAGGGGCTGCCAGGGGTAGTGCATAACAGTAAATTATGGTAAATTAAAGTGCAACACTGCAGAATGCAGCAGTCTCAAACATTGCTAGTTTGTTGCAAGAAATTAATATTCAGTTATGTCACTATCACTTTGTTTTAGATCTTGCTAATGCTTTCACTGCTTACCATTAACAATCAAGAGCTCCTAAATAGATATCAGTGTAAAATCCTGACACAAGGGATGCTCAATAGCCCCACCATGTATCAATATTATGTCTTTCAGGCTTTACACCCTACTCATTCTGCCTTCCCACAAGCATGTATTTATCATTACATGGATGATGTCCTCATTGCAGCTCCCTCAGAAGCACTTTTAACACAACTATGTAAACATCTCCAAATTCTCTTACCCAAGTCAATCTCCAAATAGCCCCTGCTAAAGTCCAATGAACTCAGCCTGGGAAATATTTAGGATATATCATGTCATCTAGAATGTTTAAACCACAGATGATAAGTCTAGACCCTACCTGCATAAGAACATTTAATGATTTACAAAAACTTTTAGGAGCCATAAATTGGATAAGAACCAGTTTAGGCATTCCCACCTGCCAATTACAACACTTATTCTATACCCCAAAAGGAGATGCCAACCTGAATTCCCCTTGACATTTATCCCCATTTACACTAAAAGTGTTACCCGATTTAATCTAGGTTCTTGACTTACGCTGCAGAAATGAATTTCAGATCACATCGGGTTGGTGAAGCCAGTAATTTATTAAGGTGGGGAGGTAAGAGAAATGGGAGAAAATAACAGCTCACAGGTCACCGGTAGAGGGTAAAGGGCTGAAGAGTGATAAAGAAGGATGATTTATAGATTACAATTTCCCATTATAGATTATAAATGCCCAGGTTTTACTTGCATGTTGATCTGCACAGGGGGACACAGCAGGAAAAGGGCTGAGAACAGCAGCAGGGCCAAGAGCAGCAGGGCCTAGAAAAGTTTTGTGTCTGCTTTTTAAACTATTAAGTATTCCACCCCTTTGCTAATGGAATGGGAGGATTTCCAGGTTTTTGCTGTTTTGATTCATTACTTCACCCATCAATCTCTGAGGTAGGGCCAATGATAAGTCCCTGGAGAATATTGGAGAATCTCTGGGAATCTCATTCTGGGTGGGGGAAATCTCACGAGATTCTTCCAGCAGCCATCTTGGGGTATTGGACTTATTGCCAGGTTCCAGATACATCTATTGATTCCCTATATGAAGCTTGCTTCAAAAGAACTTGAGCAAGTTAACATTGCCATTCAAAAAAGACAATTAAACTGCAGAGACCCTCAGTTTCCAATTAGATAATTCTTTTCCCCACCACCTTAACTCTCACAGGACTGTTAGGGCAGCTATTCCCACAACATGGATGTTTAGAATGGACTTTTTTGTCCTATACTCCTTGCAAAACTATTACCCTATATATTCTTATTTTAGCCCAACTTATGTTCAAAATTCACCTTCGCTGGGAACAATTAACCACTTTTGACCCAGGTATCATTCATGTTTGTTTTTCACAAGAACATTTCCAGCAAGCCCTTTTTAATTCATTAGAACTCAAAACTGCCATGGCAGATTACTTAGAACAAGTTATTTTCTCAGTACCTGCTGATAAATTACTTCAACTCCCCATGTTAAATCTCAGATCTCCTCATATTATTAGTGCTACCCCTATTTCCATTGCAATTAACATCTTTCTTGATGGTTCAGGAAAAACTTCTAAAGCTGCCATCATGTAGCATAAACAATCAAAATGGTCTCACAGAGTCACCAAAAACCACAATCAACTCAAAGAGCTGAATTGGCCACCACAATTATGGCATTAAATAAATTTCCCTCTCATCCTATTAACATCATTTGTGACTCTGGCTATGCAGCCTAAACTCCTCAAAACATAGACAAAGCATTTAAAAAATTCCCTGCCAGATCAAGAACTATATTCCCTTTTCCTCACTTTACAATCCTTGCTGGAGCAGCGTAAACATCTCATTTTTGTCACCCATGTTTTTCCCACTCTGGGTTGCCCAGTCCCTTAACAGAAGGAAATCAACAAGCAGACATCCTTGTAGGGGTAACTTTAGCATTTCAACAAGCCTGCATCTCCCATGAATTCTACCATCAAAATGCTAAATCCCTAGTCAAACAATTTTCTCTAAAACACTCTCAAGCCAAACAAGTCAGACAAGCCTTTCCTGATTCTTAGCAATTTACAAAACCATGCTTAACTCCAGGAATTAAGCATGTATTCCACCCAAGCAAATTTTGCGAACTGATGTTACTCATTACCCACATTTTGGATGTTTGCCTTATCTACATGTATCCTGTGACACCTTTTCAGGTTTCATTCATGCCACCCTGTTATCTGAGGAAAGGACTAAACACTTTAAAACCCACCTACTAGAAGCCATTAGTCATATGGGTAAATCTAACACTCTACAAACAGACAGTGGACTTAGTTACAGCTTTCTAACATTCAAAACTTTCACACAACAATGGAGTATCACACATAATATTGGTACCCCTTATAACCTTACCAGACAAGCCATCATTAAAAGAACTCACCAAATTCTTAAAACTCTCATTAAAAAATAAAAAAGGGGGAGTATGAACACCTCCCCTAGAAATACAATAGCCCTAGCACTATGTACTTTAAATTTTTTAAATTGTGATAAAGATGGCCTGTTTGTAGCTGAGAAATATTTCTCCCCTCATCAGGAGAATCATCAAACAACAAGCTCTGCTTACCACACAGGATTTGCATTTTGATTTGGAACATGCAAAAATTTGTGTCACTCCTCTGCCTTGGAAGAGTTCCCAGGTTTCCTGGGAGCAAGTGAAAACCCACTTAGAAAGGGCCTTCTCCTCCCATCTACAGGGAGAAGTGCTTGCTTTCCAGCAATGTCTAAAATACCAGTTGTCACAAATACAACTTCTTACACAATAAAATGTGTTTCAAATGCTCGATGATAACCTACAATGGTTAAATCCATCTAATTGGTTTCATGGACTAAACATAAGAATTTGGGTAATATCTCTCATCAGAATAATCATGCTTCTTGTTTTGTTGTCAATCCTTAGGTTAAACCATCAAGCCCTCTCTGGAGCTTGTCACAATGAATGGAAATTCATGGCTTTGGTTGCTGCCTCATTCAACCGAATTTCTACTGCTAAATATTTAGAAATAAGAAATTAAAAAGGGGGAGATGTAGGAGCTTTTTGGAACATCTTTGAAATAGTTTAGGGCCTGCTTTACAGTGCAAGTGGAAAGCTATCAGTTTCTGCTGAAAACAGCAGGAACATTCTTGCTTTACTCTGATACTTAATTCCTTAAGACATTTGCATCTCATTATCTCCTGTGCAGCCCAGAACTTTCTGAGCCCTGCATGTACACACTGACCTAGTGCTTTGTGAAAAAGAGAAAAAAACTGTGATGGGAATCAGCAAAGGAGAATAGTTTCTTTAGCTGTTCTCCTCCTCACCTCTCTCAACCATGTTCCGAGTAATTCTTTGCACAATCTCAGACCCTGCAGGACAGACCCACATATTTTACCCCAAATAAATACGTATATAAGAACCAACAGATTTCTGTCACCTCTTTGGCTGACTAATACATGAAGAGAACATTACCTAACTCATTTTTTGGTGTCATCCTAATACCAAAGTCACATAAAGACACTACAGGGAAAGAAAATTATACAGCAATCCTGCTAGTGAACTTAGATTCAAAAATCCTCAAAAAACAATGTCAATTGCTTCAGCAACACATCAAATGATTTATATCTCATGGACATGAGGGTTTCATCCTTGGTATGAAAGGGAGGTTCAACCTAAGAAAATTAGCCAATGTAATACAATACAGTAGCATCTGTCTATATTATTAATGAGCAATCTGAGGAGGAAATCAATAAAAATATTCCATTTACAGTAGCAACTTAAACAGTAAATATCTAGGAATACACTTAAAGATGTAAAGGACTTGTACACAGAAAATTACACAAAATTTTTAAAGGAAAGCAAAGAAGACATAAATAAATGGAAGAATATTACATGTTCATGGATTAGAAGACTGAAGATCATTAAGATACCTTTCTTTTCAAAATTGATATAAAAATTTAGTGCAATGCCAGTAAAAATTACAACAGCATTGTGTACTCATCTGGAAATGCCAATTATGAAATTTATTTGGAAGGGCAAGTGGCCCTGAATAGCCAGAAACATATTGAAAAAGAAAAATGAACTTTGAGAAATCATGCTATATGAATTTAAAGCATACAACTATCCTGCAGTGGTCAAAAGAGCATGGTTTTTGTACAAGGATAGATGCACTGAACAATGGAATAGAAGTGAGAATTCTGATATAGATCAGTGTGTATAAGGTCAAGTGATATTTGACTAGATCATCAAGCCCACTGAACTGGGAAGGAATGGCTTCTTCAACAAATGATGCTGGGAGAACTGTTTATCCATGTCCAAAAGAATGAGAGAGATCACCATCACACACATTATAGAAAAAATGTGGAATTTTATGGAATTGTTCACATTTATAAAGATCTAAATATGAACCTAGATCATAATGCACATTGAATAAAGCATAGGGAAACATGTACAAGATCTTGTAGTAGGAAATGGTTTTGCAAACTCTATACCCAAAGTGTGAACACTAAGAGAAAAAAATGCATAAATTGGACTTACTCAAAATTAAAAATGTTTATGCTTCAAAGGAGTTTTTCAGGAAAGTGAAGAGGCAGCTTACTCAATGGAAGAAAATATGTGGGTACCACTTATCCAAAAAGGGCCTAATAAACAGAATATATAAAGTATCCTCCATCTCAAAAATAAAAATACCAACAACTCATTTAAAAAACTGGCATGTGATTTGAAAAGACACTTTTGTAAAGAAGAAAAGCAAATGGCTATAAAGCTTATGAAAAGATGCTCAATCTCACTAGCTGTTAGGGAAATGCAAATCAAAACTACAATGAGATATCATCTTACCCCAATAATACTGGCATATATATATATATTTTTTTTAAAAAGATGGCTACAAGTATTGGAGAGAATGTGGAGGAATTGGAACCCTCAGCCAGTGCTGGTGGGAATGTAGAATTGTGCAGCCATTTTGAAAGAAGTTTGGCAGTTCCTCAGGAATTAACTATAGAATTGCCATATGATCCAGCAATCCCACTGCTGGGTATATACTCAGAAGAATTATAAGCAGAGACTGGAACAGATGTATGCACACCAATGTTCCTAATGGCATTATTCAATATTGCCAAAAACTGTAAGATGCACAAGTGTCCATTAACAGATGAATGGATAAGCAAAATTTTGTATATACATACAATGGAAAGTTACTCAGCTGTAAGAAGAAATGAAGTATTGACACATGCAACAACATAGATGAAGCTTGAAGACCTTATGATGAGTGAAGTAAGCTAGTCACTAAAGGACAGATATTGCATGATCTCTCATATAACTTAAGCATATTAAGTAGACTCACAGAAATTGAGTCTGGAAGATAAGTTTTAGGAGACAAAAAGGGTGTACAGTGTGGCAAATGATGCTCAATATGTGCAAAACCTATGATAAAGTGGAAGGGGTGGCTTGGCAGTGGATGGGGTTGATTGTGGTGCAGAGTGGGGTCAATGGTGATGGAATGTGAGGGAGAGTAGAGTGTGAGGGGTGGGTTGGACTATTCATGAACTGGAGGGAGGGCTGGAGGAAATAACACGTGAACTCTGGGGACTTGTAGGTCTGTGCTTAAAACTACATGCTGGGAATATTCTTTTAGCAAATATGGCAGTTAATGGATATTAGTGCAGCAATTGGGGGTGGGGAGATTTGTGGGAAAGTGCACTCCTGGTGCATGCCTCTATGGAATATGAAAGCATTCAACTTTTCATAATGTGTTATCTCAGTGGGTAAGGTTCTCACAATGAACAAGAAATATTATACTCCTATCCTGGAGAGTCCTGGTACGTTTTCAAATATAGGGCAAGAATTTCTCCAGTACTTAGGCATTGCCTAATTAAAAAAAGACAAAACAGACAAATATGTCAAGCTCTCAACATTAATTTCTGTAACTATGAACCTTGTTCTTCAAAAATTGAAACTTCTGGGTGTGTGGTGCTCGCACAGATTTAAAGTGCTCTGGAAACTTGCCATGGCAGCAGTGGGTATGACTACAGTGTTGAAGGGAAATCAGGTGGCAGTGGCTGGGCTGGGGCATACAAAAGAAGAATCCAGGGCCTCTGTCCATTGTGTGCCTGGTCATCCACAATGTGGTGATGATGGCCAGGTGGCTTCTTTCAACAGTTGGTCTGGTCAGAGCATACCTGGCTAAGGGTAGCTATCATAGCCTTAACTATTCAATTGTAAAGCCTTTGAAATTCTTCCAAACTGATGGATTACTGGAGCTTTTACATTGTGCAATAAGAATTGTTCCATCTTCTGTTGTCCTGACTTCTTTCTGGGTGATGTAAAGGATTTTATGAATACGGGCAGTAACACATACTGTAAAAGAGTTACAGATTGAAGACAGTGGCCTTCTATTTGTTATTGCTTGGACAATCAAAGAAATTATCCATTACTCCTTTTATACATTCAGTCTATTAAACCATCGGCCTTACTTCATCAGATGGGTCAGTTACATGCTTTTTATTTTACTGTACCCAATGGGTGAGTCAGGAGAATTTTCCACAATATATGCTGCTCTGTTCTTTGTCAGAAGACTGGCCTGTAGTCTATCAGTTTGTCTAACAGATACAATTTATCTTTAGATTATTTTGCATTCCTTATCATGATATTTCACATTCCAATTTTCCCACAGGTATACTTCCACATGTTATACCAAAGAAGAAATGTTCTTTCTCATACTGAAGAACACAAAAATTATGAGCAGCTTCTGCTTCCCCATCAGCAAAATCTCTTTAGTGATAAGAAAATGCTGCAGACTATTTGAATTCCCAACATGTTTCATAGAAAATGAGTAAGACATACTTTTAAAATATTAAAAACAAAACAAAACAAAACAAAAACAAAACTCTAGTTTCATGTTGGCCTGGGATTTTATTACTTTTTTAAGAAGTGTTAAAACATCCTGGCCAGTCCATTTCAGCATGCTCTTTCAACTAGAAATTCCCACTGCTTTTATGGCAATATAAATGTATTTGGCATTTTAGATCCTCCTGTTTCCTTCCAGTATATGATAAATAAAGACCTGTTCACTAAATACTCAAGAGTTACAGTCTGAGTAATGAAGTTGTGCTAACTGAATGCCCAATTTGCAGTAAGTTATGTTTCAGTCTGCAGTGTGTTTACCATTCCCTTTTTATACTTGACTGCATGCTGGAAATTATTTGTATTTTGAAAGCAGTGAACTTTGTTCTCCGGAATGCTCTGAAGTTATGACTGGGATCTATCTTTTCATATCAAC
>JAQZBX010063543.1:0-16679 GCA_029593785.1 Cabassous unicinctus | reverse complement strand
ACTCCCCAATGAGTGTTGGTTTTTTTTTCATTTGTTTGTTTTTCTGAGGTACCGGGAATTGAACCTAGGACCTTGCACGTGGGAAGCAGGCGCTTAACCATTTGAGCTACATCCGCTCCCCTCTCTGATGAATTTTTTTTTTTTAACAAATAGTTTTATTGATACATATTAATAGAGCATACAATTCATCCCAAGTGTATAATCAATGGTATTTGGTATAATCACATAGTTGTGCACTCATCACTTCAATCATTATTAGAGCATTTTCATTATTTCAATAATAATGAAAAACAGACAAGAAACTACTTCACCTCTCAATCTCTCTATAATGAGTTTTTAATTTCAATTACTGTGCTTTGCAACTCTGAAATTTCTGTTTGGCTCCTTTTATTGATTTCATCTCTTCATTTTGTTTGGACTGTTTTCCTAATTTCCTTTAGTTCTTTGTATATGGATTATTTTTAGCTCATTAAACATATTTAAGACAGTTGATATAACATCTTTGATTAGTTGTTCCAATGTATGAGCTTCCTCGGGGATGGTTTCTGACAAAGTCTTTTTTCCTATGAATGGACTATACCTTCCCGTTTCTTGTGTATTTGTAACTTTTTGCTGAGAACTGGACATTCTCAGTGTGTTATGTTATAACTCTGGAAATGGAATTTGCCCATTCCTCTGGGATTGCTAGGTTTTGTGGCTTTTTGTTTTTTTGGTGAAGATTTATTTATTTCTCCCCACCCCCACCCCCTTGTTGTTTTGCACTCACTGTCTGCTCTCTGTGTGTTCTTCTGTGTCTGCTTGTCTTCTCTTTATGTGGCACCGGGAAACGATCCTGGGACCTTCCGGAGTGTTTTCTTGCACCACCTCAGCTCCCAGGTCTGCTGTGTCTCTTATTGTCTGTCCTCTGTGTCTCTCTTCGTTGCATCATCTTGCTGTGCTAGCTCTCTGTGCAGGCCAGCTGGACTTCCTATATGGTAGATGGGAGCCCAATTGCTTGAGCCACATCCGTTTCCCTTTATTGTTGTTTTTGAGGACCTGCTTTAGTTTCCTAGGCTCCTCCAAGCAAAGACCATGAAATGGGTTGGCTTAAACAATGGAATTTATTCCTGGTCTCTTCCTTTTCTTTCGGGTTCTGTTTCAGCTTCTTCCTGTGGCTTTTTTCTGTGCCTGAATTATATTCTCTTATAAAGGACTTCGATAATAGGATTAGGACCTATTCTGGTTGGTTGAGGTAGAATATGCCTTAACTGAAGTAACCTCATCAAACGATCCTACTTAAAATGGATTTACACCCATAGGAATGGATTAGATTTAAAAACATGTTTTCCTGGGGTAAATAGTTTCAAACCACCACAGGGCTGGAAGCCTTCAATTTGACTTTTCCAAACTGTTATAGCTCCCAAACAGGGAATGGAAAGAGAAAAAAAGTATGTAATTCCCTGTAAGACTCCTCTACTGCTTTTCCCAGAGGGATGTTGGAGCTGCACTGTCTCAGAGTCTGTCCTCCCAGCCATCTGAAATAGCCGATTCTAGGCAGTGATGAGGAGTCAGACCACCCCCTCACCCCACTCCCCCTCCAGGCTCCAGATTCTGGAGGAGAGCCTTAGGGAACTGCACCAGGAGCCTGGCTGCCTGCCTGGCAGTTGGAGGGTGAAATTCCCCAGTATTTGTGTAATTTACCAGCATCTTCTTACAGTTCTTCTGTGGTGCACAGTATTCCATTAGATTCAGACTCCAGAGAGCCAGCATACTTGGTTCAGACAGTTCTTAGCAGTTCAATAGTTGATTTGTGGAAGGACTGACTTCTTACCCCATCACCTTGCCAAAATCCTCTGAATTGTTTTTTGTTGTTGTTATTCTTTATTTAGGTTTTATCTGAATTGGTTTTTAAATGAGTTTCCCTACTTGAACTTTGAGGAACTAGAGGTGAGACAGAGCCTGTGTGTTGAGTCAGTACTTTGAAACTCAGTGGAAGAATGCACATACTTCATTTTCAGCCCTTTTCCCCACAAATTCCTTTGTGCCAGTTCATTTCCCTGTATTTAATAGTTTGGATAGAATTTTTGGGAAAAGCTGGAAAATAAGGAAAGGTCGTTAAATTAATATAAGCACTTTTGGAATGTAAATGTTCAGCTTTTTAGGTACAGAATTTCCCTAGCTTTCTCCTTAGGCTGGCTCTCTTCAAGTGTCTGGAATTCCTATTCTCTCCACAGGTATTTTTAAAATTGGGCACTGGGCTCGTGCCAGCATTACCGAATTAAGACAGATTGTCTTCCCTCAGGACTCATTATCTCTCTGCTCGTTGTTTTGTTTGAGATTCTAGTTGCTAGTTAATTCAGAATGTTATTGAAATAGGGCATTTTTAAACGCATAGATCTTTGAAGGCTCCCCCCCCAGCCCCCCCATCTCTGAACATCTATCTTGAGTTACAAAATTATTTTCTTGTTCTAGAATCAGTTTTTTTCTTTACTGGATTGTCTTTTAAAGAAAGATTTTAAAATATTTGATGCTTTCAATAATAAAATTATCAAGAAAAATATTTGTTTTCCTCAGATTACCTGGTGGCCCTTAAAATGTCCGTTGGAATATCATTCTTTCATGTTGTCTATAACTGCTGGAAACCAATGTCCATGTTAAATATAGCCAGTTGTCATTATTTGTAGACTCCGTATTTGCAAACCCCCTCTTGCTAAAATCAGTAGTCACGGTGCTTTAGCAGTCATTTGCAGACATGTGCAGAGCAATGAAAAATTTGAGTTAACAGATGGCAAATTCCCAGCCCTGATGTCAAATAAGGCAGTGCTCTGCCTTCTTGTTTCAGCTCGCATGCTGTAAACAAGTGTCCTTTTCTTGGTCTGTGTGTGTGTGTGTGTGTGTGTGTGTGTGTGTATTTTTACATGTTAACATTAAGACTTTTTAATGAAAAAAAAGTTAATTTTCCAAAACTTTAAAGCAGTGAGAAAAGTGGTATTCATCTGCATTTTTGCAATGCCTTTTCAGTATCTGTTTATATAGAAGACAGCTGATTCTTACAACTGCTTCTGCATTCTCTTCTGTTGTAATATGTTACTTCTGTTGATCATGGTATATTTAGTGACATGTATTTCACATTTTCATACTTTTTGTTGGTGATTTTGCTGTTTAAAATGGCTCTCAAGTGTAGTGGTGACATGTTGGGTGGTATTCCTAAAAGCGAGAAGGCTGTGATGTGCCTTATGGAGAAAATACATGTTTTAGATAAGCTTCATTTAGACATGAGTTATTGTGCTGTTAGCTGTGAGTTCAATGTTAATGAGTCAACAGTATATATTAAATAGGTGTCTTTAAATAGAAACACACATAAAACAAGGTTATGTATTGATTGCTTGATGAAAATATTGTGACCAAAGGCTCACAGGAACCTAACCCTATAGCCCCTAAGAGCCATGGTCCAATATTTGCTAATTCATTGTTCACAGTGACTTATAGAACATAACTCCCACAGCAATGCGAGTCAGTCATAGCTGTCAAGGACAATATTTTTTAAATGAAAGTTTGTCCAATAGGGAGGAGAAAAATTGAATTTACTAGCAAACTTACTGCAAAGCATGGGAGAATGCAAGATCACTGAAAATCAATCCGAAACTGTGACCACATTCGCTCTAAACAGGTTTTCCATGTTTTAGGGAATGAAACTCAGAAAGGATCTCTGCTGTTTGATGATCTCCCTCCAGCCAGCAGTACTGACTCAGGTACAGTCTTCAGGCTCTCCCAGGTGTGTGTCAACGTCTCTACTCATCCTGGGATTGTAGTTGTCTCAATCTTTTTCCCTTTCCTCCATTTTCAACACACAGATGTTTTAGGTGTTGGACTGTCTTAAGTTTTGAATCCATGGCATCAGGTAAGGCAGAAAATCTGCTAGTTGCTAGCCCTGAGAAGTACTGCATAAAATGCTGAGCAGTTTTCTCTGGTTCACTTGGATATTTACTTTATTAGCTGAGATACAATTTAACTTTTTTAAGGCAGATTTCTGTTTCTTTTGAAATGATAGGACATTAAAACAAAGTAGGTTCAAGATATTTACTACAGTATGAGTTGCCACTGGATTGACACAAAAGTTTTGAATTTATTTCATTGACCTTGCAAAGGTGTCCTGGTGGGATGGATTCTGAAACTTAAGCCTCGTGCAGGCATTGTTGGCTCACTAAGTGCTCTGCTGTGTTTCAGGATCAGGGGGACCTTTGCTTTTTGATGATCTCCCACCTGCCAGCAGTGGCGATTCAGGTAAGTGGTAGAGAAAATACGTAAAGCTAAGGTGCTGATAGAAATAATACACGATATTTTACTTTTACAGGTTTCAAAAGGATTTAGGTTGACATTAAATAATGTTACAGCAAAAGATTAATTAACTAGGAACCATCAGGTGGAAGCATTCATTGGAGATGCTTCAATACCACACAATTTTTTGGTGATTATCTTTCTTTTCTTGGGATTCTACCTGTTAGAACTGACTTTAAGAATTAAAAGTTCAGTAGTTTACAAAGAATTTTACTAACTTTTTTTTTTAATCTCAGAGTTTATAATTCTGGTTCTCCTTGTTATGTTCCTGACAGACTAAAATGTATCAGGAAGTGTTCTGAATGTATGAAATACAGTTAACAAAAATATTTTATATCCCTGAACCTATTTAGATAAATAGGTTTGCTATGCCACTTATATTAAAAAGAATTTGGGGGAGCACATGTAGCTGAAGTGGAGCACATGTAGCTGAAGTGGTTGAGCTTCTCCTTCCCATGTATGAGGTCCCAGGTTTGATCCCCGGTATCTCCTAAAAACAAACGAAAAACCAACTCTCATTGGAGAGCAAATGTACCTCAGTGATTGAGCGCCTGCTTCCCATGTATGAGGTCCTGAATTCAATCCCTGGTATCTCCTTAAAAAAAAAGAAATTTTGATATTAAGGCATGATTCTGGTACATGGACCATGTACAAGAATTTCCTTAATTCAAGACCATAGCTAATTATTTTTCAATTCATCCTGTTTATTCTCAAGATTCAAATTATTGATTTGGTTTCATTTTTGCCAAGTATTAATATATATATATATTTTTAAGTTTTTTTTATTTACTTGATCCATTTTAAATGCCCCCTTCCCCATTTGCTGTTTTGTGTCCATTCGCTGGGCAGTTCTCTGTGTCTGTTTCATCTCTTCTCATCCTCCTCCTTCAGTCTTCACCAGGATTCAATACTGGAGACCTCCAATGTAGGAAAGAGGTGTTCTGCCATACGCGCCACCTCGGCTCCTGGTTTTCGGAGCTTTCGGAGCATCTCGTCTTGTCTCTCTCCTTTTACGTCATCATCTTGCTGCATGGCCCCGGGGGCCTGGCGGCTCACTGGCACACAGAGCCTGGCAGTCCATGCGCCTTCTATATATTTTTTTAAATTTTACCGGGAGGTCCCGGGGATCGAACCCAGGTCCCTCCATATGGCAGACGGACACCCAACCATTTGAGCCACATCTGCTCCCAAGCCTATTAATATTGACTGCCAGCTCCTATAAATGTTTAACTTTCCTGTTTTATGTCCCAGTTAAGTAGAATGGAAGAATAAACCAAACGCCACTCTATTGGCATAGTGACAAATCTGTCGTTCCATCTGCTGAAAATTTCCTCTTATATGAAATTCCCTTGGGGGGATGAAAGAATGTTTCAAGACTTGATGCCTTTTGAGTAGATTTTTTTGTTTGTTACTAACTCATCATGAAATCATCAGAACTGGTCTAGAAGATGCAGATTAAATTAGTATAGTTGCTGTATTTTAGAAGATATTAAAGTCTCTTTCTCTTTTTTTTGGGGGGTGGGGTGGGTATTGCACTCATCTTGCATAAGGATGCTCATGTTTTATTTTCAGGGCCCATACCAAAAATATTAGTGTTTTCATAGGTACAGTGTAGCCTGAAACTTTCCCAATAGAGATATTATTCTCAGTTATAATAAAAACAAATGTGTCCAAGCAAGGTTCTTTACAGATTTAATAGAAGAAAGAAAGGCTCAACATAGCTCTTAGTTACAGTAGGGCAAAAGACAATAAATTTAATAATGATTTAGAAAATTTCAATGCCACTATTAACAAGTTGGATTTTTTTCTTTTTTTTTTTTTGAGAAAAATATATATAATTTTGCTTCCAGTATTTTTGATTTCTTGAGAAGACACATTCTTCTCAAGCACGTAAGAACCATTTACAAGAGTTGACTGTGTATTAGGCCATCAAGTAAGTTCCAGTTAAGAACCAGTTTTATGTACAGACCACATTCCTTGGCTACAGTGTGATTAAATTAAAAGTCAGTAACAAAGTTTAAAAAATTTCCCTGCTTTGGAATTTAAAAGAAAAGAAGATACTTTTACATACACATTGGAAAAACCAGAACACAAACTGTAAATCCCACAGTGCTGATGGAGAGACCATTGGGGGAGATAATATGGGAAACATTCATGAAACTTTCTCAGCTATTTTTTTATATCATGTGGGATGGATGGGATGTGTGTATTATGTTATACTGTTGCAGAAATCTGTCCTTTTGTAAGTAATTGAGTTTTCTTGAAGCTGGGCGCATCTTCCTTAACTTCTTTTTTTTCACACTCAGAAATGCCTGGCAGAGAGTGGGTTGAATTAGTGATTGTTATGTTTTCAAACCTCAGTAATTGTTATGTTTTCATACCTCAAGGCAGGCAGCCACTTAAGGCAGCTAATTATATGACAGCACCTGCCATTTATTGGGAACTTGATATACCAGGCACTGGGGCAATTGCTTTACATTTCTTGTTCCCACTGATTTTCAAACTACCCCCTGAGATGGACCATACACCTCCATGTTATGGATGATGAGACTCAAGCTAGAAGCTTAAGTAACTTCCTCAAGGTCATATCTCTTCTGAAGGGCAGAACTGGGATTTGAACCTAGATGTCTTTCTTTCCCAGCACGTACACCTCTTACTCACCTAGATGGCTGTAACCCTGGCTTTGAGTACAAACTCTGCATTCAGCAAGTGGAACAGGTTCAACAGCCCTCTTTTGCCTTTCAGGGTTTATACAATTCTTAAAGCCTGACTCTTACCTCATTTTAAGCCTTTTTTTTTGGCAGTTACTTTTTTAATTAGTCCAGGACACATCAGTTTGCCGATTTTAAAAAACCTCCCTATTTATTAATAAAGGCATATGGACTTAAACATCATGTGTATGCTACAACCCCAAAAATATGTATGTATAATTCTATCTCTTAGAGGCCTTTCTTTCAAATAATTGCATGGTCAGCCTGACTCCAGGGTGTAGAATCTGTGGTCTCCCACTGTGTGCAGGTTAGAGCAGAGCCCTGGTTACAGTGCCTGCTGTGAGCTGATCCTGCTTGAAGTGGTCCTCAACCTCAGAGGGCTGGGCTGGGGCCTGGTCTGCCAGTTCCTCTCTTTCTGGCTCTTTACAGCTCTGTTTCTGTCTGGCTTTTACTTTGTTCATTTCCAGGTTCTCTTGCCACTCCGATACCCCAGACGGTAAAGAATGAAGGGAAAGGAGCAAAGAGAAAAACCTCTGAAGAAGAGAAGAATGGCAGTGAAGAGCTTGTGGAAAAGAAAGTTTGTAAAGGTTTTCAGACAGTTTGAAAACAAATGTATTAGATTTCATATTTTACAGTTACCCAGAGCAAAAACAAGCTCAGCTTTCTAATTAGATAACTTCCTTTTATGTCTGTATTTAAGAAGTGGGTAGGGTGTGCTTTCTTTGAACAGATTTCCAGTTTACCTCTATGTTCTTTCCCTTTTTATTTTCTATGTACATCTCTGACCCTCCCTTTGGTCAGATAGAAAACTAACATTTGTTCCTCCACAGTAAAAAGTCCATGTAGTTTCTGTGTAGCACTTGGCAGTGATCAGCTAGTTTATTGACCACCCAGTTTCTCTCTGTCTCCTCCCTTTGCATATTTCCTTTTTTTTTTTTTTAACTTTATTTTGTACATTTATTAATTAAAAATATAAACAAAAACTAAAAAGAAAACACAGTTGAATAAAAACATACCACGTTTCCTATTGATTAGCACTTTGAATTCTATGATTTAGCTCAGCAGGCAGCTTCCAGGAGAGCCAAAGGCTAGGAAATGCAGATGAAATTTGTAGTCAGTTTTGTTACTTGTCAGAGTTGGTAGAAAAGAGAATTGAAAGTACTGACTGAATAGAAATACTTGTGGATTTTCATTCACTACACTAGACTACTTTGTCCTTTGTTTTGGAATTACCTCAGAGGAAAGAGCTGTCGTATGCATGTGAGGTCTGTGCAAAAGCCCACCCCTACTTCTGCTCTAAGAAGTGGTCTTCCACGGAGCTTGTCACTGCCTTTAGATAAAGAGTGTAATGCTTACCAGCAGGACAGCTTTTCCACAAGTGTTGATTTTATTATTTCTATGGCTCTAGATGTCAGAAATGAGATTCAGCTAGTCTCTCAGTTAAATATAAACAGATTTCTGCACCTACAGTGGACTCTTTGATCCTTTTCTTCCTTAATTAAAGTAAAAGCTGATAATCTTACCATTCATTCAGATTCTTCACCAGCTTTTAGCATGGGAAATACATATTTTCAGTGTGTCTGACAGGGCATTTGGGACAAACTACTGAATTGCATTCTTCTAAACTAGGAATTATATAATTTATTAAATTATTGATAAGCCTAGATTTGCATGTGATTCTTCCCCCCATTTTGAATCCCACCCTTCTGTAGATGAACAGCACATTCATTGCTCTGGCACTTTGCTTATTGCCTTCTTAACACCACCCTGTTCTGTACTAATCTGCTGTTGTCTAATGGCTCTGCTCCACTGTTCAGCCTTTCAGAGACCAGCCCTGTCCAACAGTGCTCTGATTTTAGTTACAGACATGCAGCTGGGGAGATGCCTTGATGGGTACTGCTTATTTTTTTTGTACCATTAGGACATTGCTAAGTCAAACAGCTATAGTTCCCTCTCATTTGCTCTGGGACTAGGGCTTCCAGATGGAAGGGCACAGTTTTGTATTGGCTTTTTTGTTCTCTTTCCTCAGCCTCGTCAGTGATCTTCGGTCTGAAAGGCTACGTGGCTGAGCGGAAGGGCGAGCGGGAGGAGATGCAGGATGCCCACGTCATCCTGAACGACATCACCGAGGAGTGTAGGCCCCCATCATCCCTCATGTGAGTGTTGAGTGTCCATGCCCCAGCAAGAGCCTGTTGGCAATCAGTTCCTCTCTTCTGAATAGAAATTTGGACTATGTCTGGTTTGTATTTATTAGAGAGATTGACATGTCACTTGAGTTGCTTAATTTTCAGTGGTTTTCAGCTGTGGGTGATTGTAATATACCCACCCCCACCCCCCAGGAGATAGTCGACAGTGTCTAAGGACTTTTTTGGTTGTCACGACAGGGTTGGGGTGGTTGCTACTGGCATCTGGTAGGTAGAGGCCAGGAATGCTGCTAAACATCCTAAAATGCCCAGGACAGGTCACCACAAAGAATTACCAGTGTCATTAGTGCTGAAAGTCAGAAACCCTGCCTAATGGGAAATGACAAGATTAGAAGACTCTAACCTAGAAGAGTTGGAAGCCGTCAGTGGCAGGGTTGAGTGGTGAAAGGGAGAGCTAGTACAGAAAATCAGTGCCCAGAGAGAGAGCAAAAAAGCTGAAATTGCATTAAGGAAGAGAAAGGCAGTTAAAATTTCTGCAACTGTGAAAACTGAAATGAAGCCTTCTGAATAAACTTAGGAATGGAGGAAAAGCAGCCAGAAAGTAGGATGCTAAGTGGTCCCCAGTCTGCCATTAACAGAGTGTGCTAGAGTCAGTGGTGCTTGTGGTGGTGTTTAGTCCAGGGGTTCCTAACAAGGGGTCTGTGAGCTTGAACTGAAATTCAAAAAAAAACACTATTCTTGTGACGACATGTTGGTGCGGGTGTGATGTATTTATTAAATAATACACAGTGTAGTGTGGGCTTAGTAAGGGGTCCATGGTTTTCACCTGACTGGCAAAGGGGTCCATGTAACAAAAAAGTTTTAGAGCCCCTGGCTAGTCAGTGAAGCCTAATCATGAAGGTAAGGCTAGCCAGGAGAGGTAATAGCCCCTTCGGAGGCCCTTCTAGACACACTCGCTGCAGGGGGGCTGCCATCGCTCACCAAGATCAGGAGTTTTCCTCAGAGTGGCTTTTAAAGCTAGGACTTCAGGAGAACCCCTGGAGGTAGATCCTTTGGGGATAGATTTAATTGGGAAACTGCCCAACACTAAAACATTCCTGGCAAACACCAGGCTATAAGATACCAGTTCTTTGGTATAAACTGGGTGAGATTGATTGTCTCATGATTCAGGATGTTCTAAATTGAAAAAGAATTTCAAAAATGTTTGATAAAAGGGCAGTTTGAATAAATGTCATTTCTCAGTCATCCTTTTTCTTTTGTTCTTGAAATAGTTTATTATTTAATGCCATTTTGTTTCATATATGAGTTTTCTGACAAAACTTAGAAGGGGAATAGGAATAAGATTAAGAAAAGAAGCTTTAAAAATTAGATATTGGTCACATTTTGAGTGAAAATTCTAGAACTTCTCCCATGCTCTTATAGATATTTATGACTGTCTTGGATCAGTACTGTTTAACTATGTGTTAATATTTAAAACTAAATCTGGGAAGCGGGTGTGGCTCAATGGATAGAGCTCCCGTTTACCATATGGGAGGCCCCCAGTTCGCTTCCCGGGTTCGCTTCCCGGGGCCTCCTTGTGAGAGCAGGCCGGCCCGCTCACGCGGTGGGCTGATGCAGCAGGACCTCACACCAAGAGGGAGATAAGCCGACATGGAAGAAACACACAGCGAATGGACACAGTAAAACACAAGCAGCAAGGGGGCGATAAATAAATAAATAAATAAATAAATAAATAAATCTTAAAAAAAAACAAAAAACTAAATCTGATTTAAATAGAAAACAAATTGGGAACTTTAGTTTATATTCAGTGAAAAATCAGAGTTGTAACAGGTCACCTTGATTTGGAAACAAATGTGGGTTTTAACACTGAATTTTAAAATACTGTGAAAAATTCTTAAATGTTTATCTTAGCATTACATCCTCTTTTCCATTCATGACAATGTGATTGGTGTTTTGTTTTGTTTTTTTTTCTCAATTTTATTTTTAAAGAGGTTTTAGATTACAGAAAAGTTACATCGAAATTATGAGGGATTCCCATGTACCCCACTCCCTCTCTCACTGATTGGTTTTCTTAAACCTTCTTATTAACCTTCAGGGTTTGAGATGAGATTGAAACGCGTTAATGGGACTTGTGATCTTTGCTGTGAGAATTTCATTGACTCTCAATTCTTCCAGTACTCGGGTTTCATATTTTGCTGTTTTCGATGGACATGGAGGAATTCGAGCCTCAAAATTCGCCGCACAGAATTTGCACCAGAACTTAATCAGGAAGTTTCCTAAAGGTGAAATGGAGAACCAAATCGATTAATATTCATTTTGTTTTTTTGCTGTTTGGGTGATTACTGTGACTCAGAAAGATTTTGGCTTTAACAAAGAATCAGTCTTACAAGAATGTGGCTGAGATTCGTGGACTTGGAGGCTCCCAGCTGTAACTGCCATGCAGTGGCGGCCTGGTCCTTCTCACATCTCTGAGTGATTGGCACCTCTCCTAAATTGTCTTTGGATACAAGTCAGCATCCTACTTTTACTCTTGGGAAACTAGTAAGATCAAATACAAATGGCATTGTCTTCTAGGTGAGGAAATGCAGATTGGTTTTAGTCATCTTACAGACCAATTCCTGGGCAACTAATAATGTAAAGCCAAAATGGCAACGGGAGGAAGGTAATCTTCCCCCTTTGAGAGTTAGTTTTCTTTGGTCCTTCATATAGGAGATGTAATCAGTGTAGAGAAAACCGTGAAGAGATGCCTTTTGGATACTTTCAAGCATACTGATGAAGAGTTCCTCAAACAGGCTTCAAGCCAGTGAGTATAACCAAATGAAAAAGAACAAGTTGGAGCGGGGGGGTGTTCTCATGCATTGTGGGTCTTCTGATGTGATTTAATCCTAATGCTTCCTGTCCTAAAAGTGCCTGTCCCTGAGTGGGCTCTGAGAACTGTGAGCTACATCTGAATCCAAAGAAAAGGAAGTGGTTCATTTTAGAGTATAAGCCACTTTGCATTTGACTCTGAAAGATGATCTCAAAGTGCTAGCTTGTTGGTGGTGACTATATTTTTGATGTGTTTCCCCCCAGGAAGCCTGCCTGGAAAGATGGGTCCACTGCCACGTGTGTTCTGGCTGTAGACAACATTCTTTACATTGCCAACCTCGGAGATAGTCGGGTACGTGGCTCAGCAGCCACCCACTTAGATAATAGCGTGTTTTATGGGGGAACCATTTAGCAAGAGCTGGTTGAAGGTGTTTAAAATGATGAAGGCTGGGGTACAAGCTCTTTTGTGGGGTTGTTGCAGTGTGTTCTACTACAGTTTAATTCAGGGCCTCCTTGTTAGGGGAACGGCAGGTAAGTTCCAGGTACTTTGTTCTCTGGAAACACATCCTATGACAGACTTCTTTTGCTGTTTTCCCAGATCCTCCTCCTCCTCCCCCTCCCTCTTCCTCGTGTGTGTACTCTGTCTAAATGGTGCTGTGGATAAGAATTTAATAAAATACTCTTTAAATTCATTTTTCTGATACCAGACAGTAATGAATGAAAAATATTAACCCTCACCTCTCATAATCATTCTGGTTTTTGAATAACTGAAAAGCCATGGCTAGAAAAGTACTAGGTAATGAGTTCTTCACTTGTTGAGCTCAGTCCACATGGCCAAGAGAGAAAATCCAGGGTATTGTTTCCCACCGGCGGCAGTCTGTGTGCCCAGTCACTGTTGTGTGGAATTTCTTCAGCCTTCAGGGTGGTGGCCCTTGAGGCTGGCGTCAGTCCCTCCTCCCCTGAAGGGGCTCTGTGTTCAACTCCACTGCCATCGCCAGTGCCTCTGCTCTTTCCGCAGTCACAGTAACAAAGTTGTCCTTTCCACAGTTAAGCAGCATCTTCAGATCTGAAGATAGCTGGCCCCTACCCCCATTGCTTTTACGTTGATGTATTCATGTATTGAAGAAAATGAATGCCGGGCCCTGTGGGTACAGCAGTGAGCACACGACAGATGTCAGCTCCTACTTGAGTGGGGTTTACTTTCTGCTCCTCCTCTAGTAGATTTTTGTCTCTTAATGATTTAAAAAATAACATGAGTCTCAACAAATAAAGACAGACAACCCAATGAAAAGATGAGCAAAGGTCTTGAATATACATTCTCCATAGAAAATTACAAATGGCTAATAGCTCAAGAAAAGATGCTTAGCATCATTAGCCATCAGGGAAATGTACATCAAAACCACAGTGAGATGCCCTTTCACACCCATAGGATGTCTACTATTTGAAAAAAAATGGAAAACAAGATTGGGGAGGATGTGGAGAAATTGAAACCCTAGTGTATTGCTAGTTGGAATGTAACATGGTGTAGCCGCTGTGGAAAACAGTTTGGTAGTTCCTCAGAAAGTTAAACATAGCTTATCATATCACCCAGCAATCTACTCCTAGGTATAAACCCCAAAGAATTGAAAGCAGGGACTCCAACAGATACTTGTTCATAGCAGCGTTATTCCCAGTAGCCAAATGTAGAAACAACCCATCAACAGATGGATGGATAAACAAAATATGGTAAATACATACAATGGAATACTATTTGGCTGTAAAAAACAAAGAAGTTCTGAGACACTACAACATGTTCAAGGCTGAACCTTGAAAGCATTATTCTGAGTGAAAAAAAGCTAGGCACAAAAGTACAACTATTATATGATTCCACTTATCTAAAATATCTAGAATAAACAAATTCATAGAGACAAAATAGGTTAGAGGTTACCAGGGGCAATGGGGAGGGGAAATAGGGTATTGGTTCAAGAGCAGAGTTTCTTTTTGGGGTAATGAAAATGTTTTGGTAATGGATGATGGTGGTAATGGTAGCTCATCTTGAATGTAACAATGCCACCAAATTATACACTTGAAAATGGTTTAAATGACATTTTATGTTATATATGTTACCACAATTAAAAAGAAATAGCTTGAGTAAAATTGACAAAAAAATTCGACTTTGGAGTCAGATCCAAATTTGAGTTCTGTTCCTGCTGTATGTATGACTTTTGGCACATTGCTTATCCTCTGGGCCTCAGTTTCCTCCTCTGTAGATGCGGCACATGCACCTCAGGGAGGTGGCGGGAACACACGGAGATGGGCCTGGCTCTGGGCACCCTGTCAGCATGTGGAAGCCTTTGTCTTTGTGCACCCTCATCTTTGCCTCTTGTAGGCTCAGGGAATAATAATCCCACAAGGGGCCTTGGTATTCGTTTAGTGCCTCCCTTTTGTTTCATAGATGAGAAAACTACTGCCCAGAAAGGGTGAGCGATTGTCCAAGGTCATCTAGCAAAGTTTGCACCAGAGTGGAGCCCAAAACCCAGGGCTTCTCTCCCAGACTGTTTCCACGACACTATGTTGTGATTTGACACCTCTTTGATGCTTGATTCTCTGAACTTGTTGTTATTTGCTAGGATTTTGTCAGCAGGAGGCTGAATTTGAAACTCCACTGTTAGCCTTTCTCTTCAGCTGATAACTTTAGGTGCTGCACTCACTGACTATTACAATCTCCGTCTTCCCAGGCAATCCTGTGTCGTTATAATGAGGAGAGTCAAAAACATGCAGCCTTAAGCCTCAGCAAAGAGCATAATCCAACCCAGTATGAAGAGCGAATGAGAATACAGAAGGCTGGAGGAAATGTCAGGTAAGCAGGGAGAAGGCACCCAGGGAGCAGCAGAAGCTGTGGGGAAGGAGGGTTGTTTGCCGTGGAAGAATCCTGGATACCTCTGAGGAGTAGAACTTACCATGCCACGCAGTCTTCAGCGTGACGAGACTCCGGGGCCTGAGATCTAAAACTGGTGAAGGGTGTGAATTAATGTGGGCTATCCGCTCTGTCCAAAAGGAGGCAACGTGTGTACAAGAAACTTGCACCCTAAATTTGGTAAAGGACAAAACCTGCCTCAAATTCAGGCCCACAAAACCTGTCCTCTGTGCCTTGGAACTTTAATAAATAGAATTTGTCACAACAGCTACAGTTTTAGGGGAATTCTTCAGAGAGAAAATCTAAAGTGGTTAATACTGTAAGTATTCATAGTGTGTGCTTTCTCTGGGTTTTCTGGGAAACAGCTTTACTGGCTCTGTCTTAGCAATTCTGTTTTCCCTTTTCTTCCTTCCCTTTCTTCCCTTTCTTTCCTTTCTTCCCTTTCTTTCTTTCAGTTGAAATTGTATTTTGTTGGAGATGAGATGTTGGTTTAAGACTGCATTATTTGTCCTTTAAAATATTAGCTTTCTTCCCTTGTTGATTTGGAGAGGTGTTTGTTACTGATCCTAGCTAGTAGTGCAGTGCAGGAAGTGCTCTAGAGAGTAGTTACTATTTGAGTGTTTTTGGAGTTTGTTCAAAAGCTCCTGATAGGGTAAGAGGTGATTTTGGTCCCAGTCCTGGCCATTTGCATGAGCAGTGATGGGCTATAGGCTTGGTTTCAGGCTGTGGGCGGTCCTGTTTGCCTGGCTTGTCCTCTGGGACTGCCGTCCTCAGCATGGTGGAAGTTGATGCCTGAGGAGGTGACCCTGATTTCTGCCCTATCTTATGATTTTGAAATTCCACTTTGCCCGAACTCCTTAAAAAGATTTTGATGTTGACCATCCTATGGTTGAAAGTAGGTCAGCCATGTTGCAGTTACTTCCTATTTCCTAGTTGCCACCTAACTAAGAGCAGGGCTTAAATGCCTTAGAGATCTCACTTGACAGTGTGGGCTGGGCTGGGCTGGGTCCTTCACAGGAGAGAGGAGTGAGGGCCTTGGAGCTGGGCAGTGGCTTTCTGGTACTGAGCACAGGTGAGGCTGTGGTCCAGGTCTCCTGTCAAGGAGCCAGGGCTGGTGGCCCCTGGCTTTTTCTTCCCCCCTTTCTCTGTTACTAAAATTTTCAAATTTACAGAAAAAACTTAAAAATATCACCTAGATTGAGCAGTGAACATGTCTTATTTGCTTTGTCTGTCTGTATGTGTGTGTGTGTGTGTGTGTGTGTGTGTGTGTGTGTCTGTCTGTCTGTCTGTGTCAGGCTGAACTATTTGGAAGTTAGTTGCAGGCATCCTGACATATTACCTGAAGGACCTTCTCGACATAATCAATTACCATTATCACACCTAAGAGGAAAGATTTCCTTACGGTTAGTTTACCTAATATCCTGCCAATACTCCTATTTCCCCAGTTGTCCCCAAAGTGTCTTTGTCTTAAGCCAGGATTCAATCTGCATTCATACTTTACATTTGATTCTGTCTTTTAATTTATAATGATCTCCCCCCCCCCCGACCATTTTATAGTCCAGTATGGTGTCATTTAAGTTGTTTCTCTTTCATTAGAAGTGAGGTCTTTTTTTTTTTAAAGATTTATTTATTTTATTTATTTATCCCCCCCTTGCTGCTTGTGCTTGCTGTGTCCATTCACTGCGTGTCTTCTCTGTGTCTGCTTATCTCCCCCTTGCTGTGAGGTCTTGCCGCATCAGCCCAGGGCACCGCGCGAGCCGGCCTGCCCTCACAAGGAGGCGCCGGGAAGCGAACCCGGGGCCT
>JAQZBX010063542.1:0-16677 GCA_029593785.1 Cabassous unicinctus | reverse complement strand
CCTATCTCACACCTTATACAAAAATTAACTCAAAATAGATCAATGACCTAAATATAAAAGCAACAACCATAAAACTCCTGGAAGAAAATGTAGGAAATATCTTCAAGATCTTGTGGTAGGCGGTAGTTTCTCAAACCTTACACCCAAAACACGAGCAACAAAAGAAAAAATAGATAAATGGGACCTCCTCAAAATTCAACATTTTTGCACCTCAAAGGACTTTGTCAAGAGGGTGAAAAAGCAGCCAACTCAATGGCAGAAAATATTTGGCAATCACATATTTGATAAGGATTTAATATCCATGATATACAAAGAGATCATACAACTCAACAATTAAAAGACAAACTACCTGATTAAAAAATGAGCAAAAGACTTGAAACGACAATTGTCCAAAGAAGAAATACAAATGGTGAAGAAACACATGAAAAAATGTTCTACGGCACTAACGAGTAGGGAAATGTAAATCAAAACTACAATGAGATATCATTTCACACCTATTAGAGTGGCCGCTATTAAAAAGTCAGAAAACTGTAAATGTTGGAGAGGATGTGGAGAGATAGGAATGCTTATTCACTGTTGGTGGGAATGTAGAATGGTACAGCCACTGTGTAGGACTCTTTGACAGTTCCTAAGGAAGTTGAATATAAACTTGCCCTGTGACCCGGCAATACCACTACTGGGTATACACCCAGAAGAACTGAGAGCAGTGACACGAACAGACATCTGCACACCGATGTTCATAGCAACATTATTCACCTTTGCCAAAAGTTGGAAACAACCCAGGTGTCCATCAACCGATGAATGGATAAACAAACTGTGGTCTATTCACACGATGGAATATTATGTAGTGGTAAGAAGAAATGAAGTTGTGGAGCATATGACAATGTGGATGAAACTGGAGGACATTATGTTGAGTGAAGCAAGCCAGACACAAAAGGACAAATATTGTATGATTGCGCTACTATGAACTAAATATATTATGTAAACTCATGGAGTTAATAATTACAATACAGGTCACCAGAAAATAGAAGTAGGGTACAGAACGGAAAGCTGAGGGTTTAGTCTATGCAGAACTGGTAAAAAATGTTGTTTGTAAATCTTTGTAAATGAATAGAAATGGTTAAATCATATAATGGTGTTTCTAACTAGCAGTGCTATAGTATGGGTATGACAGTGGCTGAAACAGAAAGTCTGAGGTCATGGACATTACTAGAAGGAAAGCTAAAAACTGTAACATGGGATTCTATAAGATAGTGAAACCTCATGTAAAACACGAATATGGGGGATATTGCATATATAAGGCTGGTTTTACAAAATATAAATACAAACATACAAGAGAGAAGGAAAAAGAATAGCAGCTGTGCACAACAGGCAGGGCATAGAGAGATTGAGAAATGATGAGTTTTGTTTGTTTATTATTATTAGAATAATGAAAGTGCTCTGGGAATGGTTGAAGTGATGAATCCACAAATATGTGATTACATTGAATACCATTGATTATACACTTTGGATGGATTTATACTTTATTAATATGTAACAATGAAATTGATTTGTTAAAAAAAAGTCACTGCAAAGAAATTTGGGAGCAATACTTCTAGTTATCTTGAAGGTTCAGGTCATGTCAAAGAAATTGGATCCATTTGTCTTTGATTAATTTAAATATGATATATTATTTGTCTAAAATTCTCAGAAATACTCAAAATATCACTAGACTTTTGCTTCTCAAACATTTATTCTGATCTCATTAAATCTAGTGTTATTTTTGCCTTAAAATTTGTGATTGTCAAGATTGAAAGTAGACTCTAAGAGTGATGGACTACTTTATCTTTACAATATGATATCTTGAGAAATGACACCTTATTTTCAGAATCATTCGCAATTCTTCAATCTAATGCAAAATAAACAACTAAAAACGTGCTGATAATTTCCCTTCGCATATCATAGAATCTTCAGACCACTGTGGTGCTGCTCCATTCTTGTAACATTTTAATTAAAGATATATTGAGTGAACTGATACGTCAACACAAAAAAACAAAACAAAAGCAAAAAGAAAGCTCCTTCTCCAAGCGGGCCTTAGGTTGGTCGGATGCAACATTGAAAGGCTGCTGTATCCCAGCAAGTCCCTGGAGTAGCAGCCCAGTCCACAGGCGATGGCCACTGGTACAGCTGCTGCCTGGCCAGGGAAGGATTTGCATTAGAAGCGCAGAGGTGCAGAGAGCACACGGGCTGCTGGGTAAGAGCTGAAGTCAGGAAACTCCAGAGCCGGTGGATTCAGGCTTCCACGATCTCCATCCCTCCTCCCTACATTTGTCCTCTTATTTTGGCACCTGCTTTTCCAGTCAGTGGAAAGTATATAGAGATTTTTCTCCTTACTGTGGTTATTGTATTCTTTGAAAAGGCAAACAAAGCTGCAAACAGAGGCTATGTGACACTTTATGTTCTTTAAGTGTGAAATAGGGCATCTACTTAGGGCCAGTCTTGGGAAAGAAAATTCACTGTGCAGAGCAGAAAAAATTAAGAAAACAAATGGCTATTTTACACCTAAGAGTAGTAAACACTCAGGAAGCTCTGATTCATTTCTTCCACTCCCTTCTTCCACCTCCTCTTCTAGAAATAGTTTTCTGCCCAAATTATTTTGATTTTTCTTTGTAAACAATGAAAAACCTGATTCTCGTCTTTGACTGTAAAGTGTACACATCATCATATGCCCAGAAAAAAATCTATGTGATAATTTTTATAAAATCAGCATATTCTTTATTCTCATTGTAAAGTTCAGATCCCAGAGTACATCAACCTCAAAACTAGGTGCTTTCTTTTTATGTTGAGCAATGAGTATCTTACGCCATCCTGTACAACAGCAAGACAAAAATGCATTTCAGTTTTTTTCCCAAAGATATTGGCTATGTCTTCATCTATTTTTCAGAGATGAAAGGTCATGGGAGAGAAAATTCCATTTCTCCCTCTCCCCCTCTTCTCCAGCTCCACCCATATCTCATGCAAGCATGGACACAGTGGTGATTATTGACTTTTCTCCATCCTTCTGATATTGCATGTTATAAATGGAAAAGTCCTTTTCTCTAGAGTGAGAGATCTATTTTTATTTCTATATAGGTTATTTAGTCAAATAAATGCAAGAATGACTATTTATTTTCCTACCCTATATTTTGTTATTCTTTGAATGTCCCAAGATCCTCTGCCCACCCTCCTTCCCTTCCCCAGGAAAGCAAAATGATTTAACTGGATCCTAACTAGAAGAATCCAGCTTTGACATCTCCTGGGGTACAAAGAAAGGGTGACAGTGCTCCTAATTATCCCAGCAGGCATTGACGTGGAGCATGAAAAAACACCAACGCGTTTCTAACTCTGAGAAGAGAGAGACCTCTTAGTAGTTGAGGAAATACTTCCTTCCTCGATACGGATTAAGAGGGTTCGGTTCTCAAAACCTCATGCCTGTCCCTTCGAGATGTGCAGATGTTTGGTCTAAAAGGTTCAATGGCTAAAAAGCGAGCTTGTCTGCACGCCTTGCTGGGCATGCATGAAGGAAGCCCACTGGCTTGTTCCCTCACCCTTTCCAGCCAAGGGCACCTTGGAGCAGATCAGCCCCGCCTGCTGGGTGGACTCTGGCACTGGGGCATCACCAGAGGCCACGATTGTCCTGCGGCTGCTCTTCCGGGCAGCTTCAGTCTTAGGCCCGCCCTTGGCTAATTGAATGAGAATAAGTGGTGGGTCAATAGCGTGAAACCCCTCACTCAGGTAGCACTGGGGTTTCCCAAGAGTAGGCGTAGAGAAGAGCAAAAGGGTGAATTGCGGAGGCAACCTGAGAGCAAGACGCTGAGGCTGGAGCTAGTGAGAACCCAATGGGAAGAGACCATCTTTTTAAAGGACCTGAGCAAAGGGACTTTCCTTTTGCAATGTGGGGAAAGCACGAATTTGCCAGACTTTAACTGTTTGCCCTTCCGTGATGAAATCTGTGGAGGCTCAGTGGAGCATTTGTTTGTGCCTGTAAGGTCTGGAGCAGGCGTGTTGGGGAGGCTGAAGGGACTATGTTCGGGGGCAAGGTCAGCTTGGTCCACTGCAGCCCCTCTCTGGGTGCCTCTGGAGAGGGAGCTCACCTCCTGCGGGGAGGTGACAGCAGAAGGCCGGGGACCACAGCAGAGCTGCAGTGCCGGGGAAGAGTGCAGGCTGAAGAGCGCCCTTGAGCCCACAGCTCCGGAGGCAGTGGTTCTCACCTCTGGATGCATGAGCGTTTCACCTGGGTGTCGTGACAAAAACACCCAAGGACCCGCCCCACACGGCTGAGTCAGAATTTCTCCAGGTGTTCTCTCTGCATAATACGTAATTTTAAAAAGCTGCCAAGATGATTCTGCCACCAGAAGGAATTGAGAGCCATAGGCTTAGAGGAAGGTGACTCCTGAAGGGTGAGGGGCTCTCACCTGGCTTACACAGGTAAGCCTTGCCTGGTAGCCGGACTCTCAGACTGTCCCTGCATCTCAGAGAACCACCGCACACCAACAGGGTGACAACGGTGATGTGAGCTTTTCCAGTTCCTTTGGTTCTGCTCACCTGTGACTTGCACCACACCTGTCAAACGTTATCCCTGAACATTCAGTTATGTGAGTCAGCATGACTCTTGCCTGTCAGCTGATTGGGTGGGTGTGAATTCCAGGAAACTCCGGGCTGGCTCATCCAATGACTTCCATCCCCTGCTCACAGAATGCATCTTCCTCAAGGTGGATCTTAATTTGCATCCTCAGTGCCTGGACTTGCCCCACCACCTTTTCTCCCAGTCACCCTGGCATCTGCTGTCCTGTGCTCATGGGGAGGAAGGACATTCCTGAGTCCTCTGAATGGAATGGGGTAGACAGATAATCCCTCTTTAGGAGAAGGATGACAGAAAGACTTCCAGGTACCAACCCACATCCTAGCCACCTTTTCAAGAGTCTGAGAGTCTTGTTGGCTATTCCTCTTTTCCACTTGCTGTCCCTCCACCCAGCTGCACAGCTGATGCCCCAGTCACAGGCGCCCCCACCTCTGCTCCCAGCCCTGAGCCAACTGTGACGCAGGAAGGGAGGATATGCCCCCTGGTAGGGCCTGGCCTAAATCTCCCTTCCAGACACCAGCCACAGGGCTTGCTCGCAGCATCCTTCTGGCTGCCTCTCCCCTTTCTTCCTTCGTCCATGAGCATAAGGCAGACATGGTGCTACATGTTCAAGAAGAAATGGGTACAGGACACAGTCTCTGAGTTATCAAGGAGTCTGGTGAAGATTTGGATGGGGAGACAGGTTGTTGCAGGATCCCAGCTGCAAAATCCTTGAAATAAAGTAACAGGGAGTTCAGGAACTTAAAACAGTTCAAGTTGGTTGGAGCTTAAGAGAACACAGTTGTGGCTGGGGAGTTTACCAGGTGCTTTGTATGTCTCAGAGGACACATCTGGGAGTTTGTTGCTGATCATGAGAGCAATGAGAAGCCTTTGAAAAGCTTTCAACAGTCAACGGCCTGGTCAGATTAGTACTTCAGAAAACTCGCTGTGGCCACAGAGGGGAGAAGGGTGGGAGTGCCAGCCCAGTATCGGGGGACCCCGAGGTCCCCCCATGCACTCGGCATGGCCCCCACGTGCCACCTGGCTTGGTTCTGGCTTCTCTATCCGGTTCCATGACCAAAGCCTGCTGCAGAATCCATGCGCAAGGCCTGGGGCTTGGCTCTTCTCACTTCAGCCCTCCGTGGTCAGCTGAGTACACAGCACTCACCTGTCAATGCCTGCTGCTATATGATGCGTGCTGGGAACCAGACTCCCACTCTATGCAGCCCCGTTTGGCCAGGCCCAAAGCCAGCTCCCCTGCTACCTCAAGCTGACGTCTGCACTGTGCAGACACACTCTGTGGCCAGGTGTACCTGGAGCCTGCCTTGCCAGCTTCAGCAGATGTCTCTCAGGATCCTTCTCCCTCCCCACCTGTCTAATTGCACTGAGGAGACTCGTGCCCAAGGACTTCCGAGATAGGAAGAAGGCACGTGTTCAAGGCTGCAATAGCCGCCTGAAGCCGTTGACCAGAGTTTCTGTGTCTCCAGCTCCTCCCAGGTTTTCAAGAAGAGAAATGCAGCCAACAGGTTCAAACCTGTCCTTGGACATTCAAGTGGTAGGGGCTGAAGCCTGCTCAGGCTGGTATGGACCAGAAGGACTGAGCCCTTTCAATGTATAGTCTTCTCACCAGCTCCTCCCGACACCCACAGATCCAGCAGGAGCAAATCTTCCTGTCTGAGAGCCGTCTCAAAAGACTCCTGTCTGCCTCTTTCCTTCCGAGATATGGCTGGTGTTCATTATAGCTTTTTAGTTTTAGGGGAAGCACTTAAAATATCAGAGGTAATTTCCCAGGGTGCTGCAGCAGAATGCCTATCTCACCCAAATCTAGGAATAAATGGGACTTGGCAGAAATCCCAAACTCTTCTCACATATTCACCCCAAAGGGCAATGGACAGTAAACTGTAATCGTGACTGTGGGTTCCACCAGCACTCAGTGGGGAGTTTTCCCCCACGTCCTCTTTGGCAGTGAGGTGCTACAGCTTCTTCACATTCAGTAACTGGACAGGAAAAGAAAGGGCTTCTGCCGCACTAGCCGTGTGGTTTGAGGTAGGTTCCTTAAACTGGGTAAGTTTCAGTTCCCTCTTCTCTGAAATGTGAATAATGATAAAGACCCCACTAGGCTGTTGTGCAGATCAAGTCGAATAATATGAGAAGCAATTCCTCATTCACGGTCTTTTACTAAAACTGCTCTAGCCACAATGATTCCCACAATCATTAGTTATGAATAGACAGCTGGAAGTGGCACTGTGAATGAACGCTGCTTTTATATTTTATAAGATAGGAGGGACATGGTAGAGGAAAGCGGGCTGAACTGGGAACTAGTCTTGGTCCACCATTAAGTGGCTACGTGGCCTCAGGCAAAGCTCTTCATCCTTCAGATGGGCTTAGCTGCTGCGTGACTTTGGGAAAGTGCATTCTCATCTTTGGGGTTTAGGCTTCCACCTGTATTTTGGGCATAATCACTCCACAGATGAATGGAGATAAATGCATGTAATGGGCTCGACACCGTGGGTGTCAAGAGAGAGCACCAGTGAGCACTGGGGGGGCCGCATTCGCTCAGCCCTTGGGTCAGAAGAGGCAGCGCAGGGCATGGGAGAAGGCCTGCATTAGAGGCATGGGTGAATTTATTCATTTCCATTTCATATGTATTGTTTCTTGCTGGTCACTAAAGGTATAAAAATGAGTCAGTCCCAGACCCTGGCCTTGAGGAGTTCAAAGTCTCGTGGAGAAACAGCATGAAATAAACGATGGCAGTAAGGGGACAAATTGTATCATAGTGATACACCAATGGACCGGAGGAGACACGGAGAGAGCAACGAGTTCTGCTACGCCAGGGAGAGGGCCAGGACGGTTTAAGAGTGGGAAGGGAGCAGGTGTGGCTCAGGCCGTTGAGCGCCTGCTTCCCACATGGGAAGGTCCCGGGTTCGGTTCCTGGTGCCTCCTAAAAACAAAACCAGAAACAAACAACAAGCAAAACAAATGAAAAAACCGATTCAGGGCAGCCGATGTGGCTCAGTGGCTGAGTGCTGGCTTCCCACATATGAGGTCCTGGGTTCAATCCCTGGCCCCTGGTACCTAAAAAACTGAGTGGAGCTGACATCTGAGCTGGTTTGGGTTTACAGAGGGAATCCTTCTCTCATTCCTATTTGCTTATGGACTAACCTCAGGAAAGGAAACTGAGTATCTGAGAGGTACAGTCAGGATAATTATACTTATCTCAGAAAAAGGATCCGTGGGAAAATTATAAAGATTTGCAAAATATAAAACACAGGCCCCCCATGAGAGCAGTTCCCTCTGTCTCTCTCTGGCTGGCCGAGGCCCCAGACTACAGCCCGGGGTCTCCTTGGGGCAGCAGGGGGCTCGTGCTCTGAGCACCATCCCAGCAAGAGAAGAG
Organism: Cabassous unicinctus; assembly: GCA_029593785.1. NCBI lineage: Eukaryota > Metazoa > Chordata > Mammalia > Cingulata > Chlamyphoridae > Cabassous > Cabassous unicinctus. The sequence goes on along the minus strand of JAQZBX010063542.1, from coordinate 8,704 downwards.
GCCTGCCAATGTCCTGGGGCTCCAACCTGCCTCTTCCCAGGTGCCCCGACCTTGTGCCACAGAGCAAGGACAGGGCAGGGAAAGCCCCAAGTTGAAAACAGATCTGGGATCCAAGGGCAGGATGGAAAGAGCGCAATCACTGCTTCCTATTTTCAAATCTCAGGTGAGGCTTGTATAAATTTCTGGGTGGAGGCAGACAACGGAATTATGGACTTATCCAAGGTCACACGACAACTAAATGGTAGAGCCAGGGCTAGCACCCACGAGTCCTCCGAGGCCACTGCTCTTCTGAGACCTGCAGCTGCCCCTTGGCCCCCTGTGCTCAGCACTGTCGACCAGGAGTCACAGCTCCAGAAGGGCAAGCGGCCGCAGCGGCCAGCCCAGCTGTGCCCTCCTGAGTCGCAGCGTTCTCTGAGCTCTGCTGCTGGTCGTGGCCCCCCTGGTGCTTTAATAAACATCCTGCTAGCGATTCCATCTGGTTTCAATTCACGTCATCTCCACAAACCTATGCTGAATGGTTTCTCTGTGCAGGGCAGAGATGAATAAGACACTCTAATTAATGCCAAGAAATTCAGTCTAGAAATGTTGGTGATTCACAGGCTCCATTTCTGGAGCTGTCTTGATTCCCAGCTGCTTCTTCCCTCAGCCAATTGGACCAGCTTCAGAACACATCATTCAAAAATCCACACCTGAGTTCCAAAATCTAGTGTGCGGGCATGGGAGGTGGCACCACTCCCTCTGGTGGTGATTGGTGGTATTGCCGTGCGGCTTGCCTTGCCAACGTGGAGCCTGGCTTGTGGGGGCGGGGGGAGGGGGAGAGCAATTGGGGCTTCACATGGTCTTAGGGCCGTGCCAGGGCTTTTAGGACCACGTAGCTGATCTGGCGCAATCGGATCATTTGACAGATAGGTAAACGGATGCTACGCAGATGAGTAACTTGCCCAGTATCCCAAAGTGGCAAAACAAGAAAGAACTCCAGATCCATGGAGTTCCTGCAGATCTCTGTGCTGACCCGATGTGACTTACCCCCTGCCCCCCGCCCCAACCACCATGCCTCGCACGGGAAATTTTACAGGATAAAGCATCAGACCGACTCCAATCCTGGTCACTGCAGACCCTGGAGACTCCCCCTCCCAAGCCTTCCCTGCCTTCATTTCATATCTGCCCCCAATAAACCTCAACAAACGCAGAGCATTTGTGTGCTGGTCACCGCGGTAGGTGCTTCTTTCCTGCCATGCTTGGCTGGGGTGCAAACATTCCTTTAGGAGAAGTCTCACATTTCCCAGTGTAGGCTGGACCAAGCCAGGCCCCGGTTCCACCTTAGAAAAAGGCAGTCAGTCCAGCTTAGGGCCTCGTGAGAGTCTCTGCTAGCCCGGCTGGGAGCTCTGCTGGGGTTTCCCAGCCGTCTCTTACCTGACACTGCCCTGGGAGGAAGGAGAGAAGATGCATTTATGGGAAACCCCTAGGATCACTGACGTGGCACCGATTCTAGAACCACAGACAAGTAAACTGTAACTGGGCCTCAGAGATCTAAACCAGCGCCCTCCTTTTATTTTTTGAGGAAAATGAAGCCACAAGAGGGGAATCTTGTCTAACAGCACACGCCGAGTGGAAGAGGTAGAACCAGACAGTGGCTCCCCAGTGCTCTGGGCCTTTCTGGTGCCTTCGTGTTATTTTCCATCTCTGGTGGGCAGAGCTACTGGGCATGCAGTAGTTACTCCTGACAGATTTGTTCTGCCTATTCCGAGTCCTGGAGATTTGCTGTGTTTCCCCTAGGAACAAAGGTTAACCTGGTACAGCACCCTTCTGACCGGTCCCACATTCAAGGTGTGGAATAGGCACTCAACCCCCCAGCAGGCTGAGGGCTCTGGGGACATGGCTGTGTTCCAGAGATGCTACTGCTCTCTGCAATTCCAGGGGTCTGTGTCATCAGGTCAGAAAATAGAAAACAGGAGTGAGTTTAGAAGAGACTGGGCAGCCCAAAGAGTAGGCCCATGTTCATTGCATTTGATCTGGAAATAAATACAGGATCCCAAAAGGTATGTTTTCTAGGCAACTCTTAAAGTGCAGCTTATTTATGAGCCAAATGAACTCAGGCAATGAAGAGAAATCTTGGAAGCAAGTCATCTTCTCAAGCTACCTGCTAGCCTGGGAAAAGCTGGGCCCTTGATCTCTCACGCGCCTGCACATTTGCTCTTGTCACTCTTTACATCCTGCCTGTAATGAACATCCACTGCTCTTGGGATGACTGGCTCACAGCGGTGGTGGGACGACAAATCTTGAGCAGGATTCAGAGAAAAGAAGAGGCCAAAGTGCTGTAAACCTTAAGTAATCTTCATGAAGAAGAGCCCTGCTGGGCTTCAGGTGCTCACAAATATTCTCTTGAGAAACAACAGAGAAGAATGAGCACCCAATTAATTAGGTACACCAAGAATCCCATTTATGAATTGTTGACCCAGGGAAATTTGTTTAACTTTCGATTTTCCTTTTCCTTCCATGCCTAAAATGAAGCTGCTCATATCTGACCGTGCACTTCATAAGATTGTTGTGCAAACAGTTGAGATAACCTTTGAGAACAGTAAAATCCTATGTAAATGTGAACATTATTATAACTTGAGGAGGGGAAGCATGGCAATGGCAAGAGGACAAGGCTCGTTCTGAACAGCACAAGCACGTAGGAGAAGCTGCTGTTGGGTTTGGTGAGAAGAAATGCCATTCTGTAGAAAAGATGTCAGTAATTGGCTGTACTTCTGTCCCTCTGAAGACAAGTTTGGAACTTGGTTTCTATCTACCTCTATCTGGGGGTGGATAAGGTATACTCCCTAGAATAGGGAGAAGAGGTAGAATATTGGAAAAGTCTGAGACCCCTCTAAAAATACATATCAGAAAAAAGGCAAGGTAGGCAAGCTTTTAGGAAAACTTTTTCATTTGACCTTCATCTTTGGTGCTGAATTCATTCAGCAAATATTTATTAAACACCCCCTGTAAGCCGCACATTCTTTTATGCCCTTGGGATACTTGAAGATCCCTGCCTTCTGGAAAATTACATTTTAATTTCCAGTAGATATGTCTTTCGCCTCAGGTTTCTCTTTTTGTTCCTCTGTATTTGGTAGGCAGCACCTATTCCAGGGATCAGAGCAGATATCACCCTTTTTCTCACCAGAATGGCAGAAAAAAAGTCTGCAGTTCCCGTGTTGCAAAAGGCAGATGGTGTTTCTAATTCCAGGTGGAATATCCCCTACAGGTACAACAGAAATAGGTGACATTTAGTTCAAAGAGTGCGGGGGTGAAAGGCTGACCCACTGCCCACAGCCCAGTTCCAAGGCTTACCAGATCCTTGCTCTGCCACGTACCGGCTAAGGCTCTTTGGAAAGTGCCAGCTTAACCGAGCTCCAGTTCCTTAGCTTTAAAGAGGAATAGCAATCTGCTCTGCAAAGTGTTTTGGGGGCCTCATGTGAGAGACGGTATGAGACATCACCTGGCCATGGTAGGCCCTCAGAAAAGGCTCGTATTACATCAGCGCTCTCAAGCCTCCTGGTGATAAATGTGAGTTCATGCAATTGGGGGAAACAAAGGGAGTTTTGGAGAATAGTTCTGACTCTCACTGTAGCCCAGTGTTTAGCTTCCTATCCTACAATGAAAGGGAGGAAACAAAACCCTCCTCCCCACGACTGGTGGCTTGTAAGCCAAGTCCAACCTCCTAGAGTTCCCATGAAGAAAGCACTTCCTCTTGGGGGTCGAGGGGGTTCCAGCAGGTCTTAATGCTAACTCCTGACCTCCAGGGAAAAAGCCCTGTTCACACTGCATGCTTTAAAAACCACCGCCAGCTCGGCACAGAGTCCCAGCCCCAGAGGAGGCTGGCGCTGCGACCCTGCATCATCTCAGCCGCGCGTGGCCCAGGTGGCAGCAGAGGGAAGACTGAGGCTCCACGTCCAAGGATCGAATGAGGTGGAGGAACGCCAGTCCCGGCGGCTGGACACCTGGCTTCTGGCGACTGATTACCCCTCTCTGGGAACAATTCACTTAACCAGTCAAGCTTCAGTTTTCTCATCTGTAAGATGGGCTATCTGTGAAAACTGGGGGGATTTAATTAAAAAGAACTAGTACTACTACAAGAATTCTTTGCACAGCAGTGAGAGTAATACTTTTTCGGGACTTTGATTCCTTTTTGTGGAATGTGGGGCTGCAGTAGAAGAGCTCCAATTCCCTTTCAGCTCTGGCATTCATACAAATGTAATTTCCTTCTGAAAACTTTTCTGACTCTGGCGAATGCCTCCTATTTGTATCAGAGCAAAGATATCCCTTTGTCTCATATTTTGACCCTTATAATCCATATTTAACTTTTTAAGCATCTTCACGGGAAGATCAGAATGACACAGAGCCAAGCCCCAGAAGGATCCACCCACAACTACCACCAACATGCAGCCTTGTCCCATAAACGTACCCCCGTCTACACACAGACACACACACACACATAAACGGAATTCCTGTGTTACTTTCCCAGGTTCTCTGCCTTTTGAGCTCTGCTGGTTGGGAACAGGCTTCTAACCTAACCAGAGGCATTTACCTGAATTAGTTTGTACCAAGCAGAAGAAAACACCAGAAAGAAAGAGGACCTTCATGTCTCAAGGTTCCCTAGGATTCCCCAATCCTCCTGCGCAGAAAAGCACACCGAATGAGCGAGTGGGGTGGAGTGGAGTAGAGAAGGCACAGAAGGGGACATTTATAGGCTTTTGAGAACACGAAGCAGGATGAGCACATTTATCTGCTCTACTGAGTAAGCCTGTGGGCAGAAGGTACTAGATGCTGTTCCCCTTCTGCCTAAAAATAGACAGGCTTCTTGGTGCTCAGAGAAGCAGGGCTTGACCAGTAACGAGGAATATCGAGGTTGGAGTGGAAAGATGACCCACACTGGTGAGCGGTTCCCCAGTGCCTGGTGCTGGGCCACGCGATGGCGGCAGAGAAGTTCAATGTCATGTGTCCTGCCTCCTAAAGCTCCCAGCTGGGCAGCATCTACCAGTGTTGAGCCTAGTCTGTGAACCAGCAAAATTTTGCCCGAGTGCATATCCAGTAGAAACTTAGGCCCACGTGCACCAAGAGGCATGTGTAAGAATGTGCATAGTGGCATTATTCATTGCAGCTATGAACAGAAAACAAACCCAAATAGTGTATCATGGCATGATAATAATGTATTTCCGCACAGCATGAAATGAAAAAATAAACCCAAACTGCAGATGCACACAACATAGTTCTCTCACAAACATCATGCACAGTGAAAGAAAATGACAGATGCAACATATCGTATCAATCCTTTCACATAAAAGCCCAAAATTTGGCAAAACGAATCTATTTATTACAAGTCAGGGTGTTGTTTACTTTGAGGAAAGAGGTTAAACCCTTTCACTCAACTAAGTTTTGTCGTGTGCCTTCTGCAGTGCCAGTTACTGTATGAAGATAAAGAGAAGAAAAGGCCGAGCCCCCCACTAGAGGAGTCGGTGGCCTGGTGGGGGACAGTGGCAGCAAACGTGACCACAGACTGTCAGCCTTGTGCTGGGGGGACTGCTGGGGGGTCTGGGGGGCTCAGAGCAGGACAGAGAGCGCCTGAGAGAGGAAGACACAAGCCTAAAGGAGGAGGGTGTTAGGCAGAGGTGAGAGGCCAGCTTTCCATGTAGGTGTGAATGATGGATAATGCTGCAAGGCTGAGTTGATGCAGCGAAACATTTTGCTCTGTTTTTAGTCCCAGGGTTATATCATTATATACATATATATTTTTTTTTAATTCACTTTACTAAAAGAGTGCAAAGCAAGTCTTCCTCCTGCCCTGTCCCCCAGGCCTTCATGACAGCTCGCAGCAGTTTCTCATGAATCCTGTTACAGACTTTCTGTGCAGAGATAAACATACATGAATTGACATCCCTCTTTCTGTGTAAATGATAACACACTATACACATTATTCCAAACTTCTCTTTGTTTTTCCCCTTGATGCAGCTTGCAGATCTTTTTGAAGGAGACTCGGGGAGCTCCTCGTTCTTTGTAACGACTGCATAATGTTCCCTGTACGTCGTCTCCCACCTTGTTGAACGAGTCTGACACACGGTTGACATGAGTCTTGGATGGAAAATGGATCTTGACTTAGAAATGTCGGGCAGAAGAGCCCCAAGCTTCTGGGGTCGGCAAGGGCCCCTGAGCAGCGTGGGCAGCGCAGGCTGCGCTCCCGAGGAGGAGAGGGCCGGGGGCTCACTCAGGAGCTTCCAGGCCTGAGAAGGTGAAGCAAAGCCAGTGGACCCCAACAAAGGATCCTCTGATCACAGGCCTCTCTGTGCCTCGTAAAAACACCTATAAAAATGTGCTCTAGGGGAACTTTCATGGGAGCTACAAACTGCTTTTTTCTCTCTGCCAAAAAGGTGGCCATGAACTAAGTAAGCAAAAGGTAGATATGAGGACATGATACGTGTGTGAAGATCAAACTTAGGAAATAATAAATGTACTGAAAATCGAAATGGTTTTTCTGTGGAGCATTTGTTCAAACACACTTCTCTGAAATCTTCCATTTTAAAAATGACATAAGCAGTTTCATTTGGCCCTTGGAAAACTAACTTCCACACCAACAGCAAACCCCAAATTCAAGGATTGCAATGAATAATTATAATTCCTAATATACTTCCACAGATGGTCAAAGTATAGCTCTAAAATGCAAAAATGATTATTTGATATACACACTAGAGTGTATCTATCCACTGCATGAAACATTAGGTGAGATGATAAAAAAGCACATGTGCAAACACTTTGAATAGATTCATTCTTTCTATTTGCACTGTACCTTATTTACAAAGTTTTAAAGTAAAGGTGGGTGTTATACTTTTTCAAGCAGTATAGCCATTGCCTAAGTAGTTGTGAAATTATGGTTTGGAGATTGTTTTCTGATTCCTTTTACAAGCCACGTTGGAAAATCAGCTCTTTAGAGCCTCAATTCATTTGAGGGAGAGAAGTGGTTAATAGTGTCAGAATTTGTCACCCATCTTCTCCTCCAGACTTAAATCTATTTCTTATTTGCAGACATGGAAGGCAGCCACCAAAAGAGAATTTCATAAATAGTTCTGTAGCATAAGTCATAGCATTCCAAAGGAAGACAAACTAGAGAATCAAGCTCATTGAATAATCTCATTAATATCTGGTGATAGATTTCTGTAATTGAAGCTTTGAAAGGAACGATGAAGCTCAGTTTGTCCCAATACCCAAGATGATTACTCTGATGTGCATTCATGAACAGATGACAACAGTGTAAGGAGAGGAGTTGAAAGACAGCCTTGAGTTGGCAAACATTTAAAAGTAGCAATTTTTTTTTATATAGTAAAAGAAAGTCTTGATACAAATCAAGGACAAAAAGTCAAACAACCCAATTTTTAAAATGGGCAAAAGATTTGAATAGGCATTTCAAATAGGCATTTCTCCAGAGAAGATATTGGTCAACAAGCACATGAAAAGATGCTCAGCTTCATTAGTCATTAGGGAAATGCAAATAAAAACCACAATGCATGGCTACTTTGTACGTGCTAAGATGGCCATAATAAAAGCTAAAACAAACAAACAAACAAAAAACAAACAGAAAGAGGAAAACAAGTTTTAATGAGGATGTGGAGAATCTGGAAACTCGTACATTGCTGATGGGAATACAAAATGGGGAAGCTGCTATGGAAAACAGCTTGATAGTTCCTAAGTAAGTTAAACATAGATTTCCATATGACCCAGCAATTCCACTACTAGATACATGCCCAAAAGAATTGAAAACAAGAGTTCAGACAAAAGCTTGACGTGAATGTTCACAGCAGCATTATTCACGATAGTGAAAGGGTGGAAACAACCTAAATATCCATCAACTGATGAATGGATGAACAAAATGTGATATATCCATCCAATAGACTATTATTTAGTCATAAAAGGGAATGAAATACTGATACATGCTACATCATGGATGAATCTCAAAAACATTCTGCTAAGTGAAAGACGCCAGACACAAAACGCTACATACTGTGTGATTCTATTTATATAAAATTTCCATAGAGGGCAAAAACAGATGAGTGCTCACCAGAGGCTGGGGAGAGGCAGCAGTGGGAAGTGTCAGCTTAATAAACACAGGGTCCTGAAAGGTCTGGAACTGCAGAGGGGTTATGGCTGCACGGTACACGGAATTAAATACTTTAAATTGTTAAAATGGTAAGTAATGTTGTGTGCATTTTACCACAATAAAAAAGAAAACCTTGAGGATTTTCAACACCATTCATCAATGATTACATTGTTAAAAATCCCCCTCATTTCAGAGAGTGTGACTCACCTGAGGACACGGGGTGGTCAGTTCCAGTTCCAGCAACAAGGTCTCAGCAGGCCTTGAGTTTCTTTCTTTCAGCAGCGTAATGAGTAGTGACGACAAACACACACATGCAGTGAAATGAGTAGTGATGATAACACACACATGCAGTGTAATGAGTAGTGATGATAAATACACTCACATGCAGTGTAATGAGTAGTGACGACAAACACACACATGCAGTGTAATGAGTAGTGATGATAACACACACATGCAGTGTAATGAGTAGTGATGATAAACACACACATGCAGTGTAATGAGTAGTGATGATAAATAGACACACATGCAGTGTAATGAGTAGTGACGACAAACACACACATGCAGTGTAATGAGTAGTGA
>JAQZBX010063541.1:0-16664 GCA_029593785.1 Cabassous unicinctus | reverse complement strand
TCCAGGGATCCAAGGCTGCTGGTTCAGTATTTGAAAAACAGTGCAATCTATCATGTTAACAGGTTAAAGAAGAAAAATCACTCGATCATATCCACAGGTGCAGAAAAAGAATATGACAAAATTCAACACCCATTAAAATAAAACTATCAGAAAAATAAGAATAGAGGGGAACTTGCTCACCTTGATAAGGTGCACCTATAAAAATTCTACAGCTGGCATTATACGCAATGGCGGAAGCCCGAATGCTTTCCCCCTAAGACTGGGAACAAGGCAGGGATGTCTGCTCTCACTGCTATTAACTAACACAGGGCTGAAAGTCGAAGCCTGCAGAATAAGGCAAGAGAAGGGAATAACTGGCACACTGTTTGAAAAGGAAGAAGTAAAACAGTTCCTACTTTCAGATGAAATGATTGTCTATCTACAAAACCCCAAGGAATCTACAAAAACAAAAAACCTCCTAAAACAACTGAGTTCAGTTTGGACACAGGACACAAGGTAAATATACAAAAATCAACTGTTTTTCTATATAGAAGCAATGAGTACACGGGCACTGAAATAAAAGCCAGATATAAATCTGACAAAACATGTATAGAGCTTACAGGCTGAAAACTACAAAAAGCTGTGAAAGCAATCAAAGATCTAAATAAATGAAGACACATACCATGGTTTGTGGACTGGAAGACTCAACACAGTAAAGATGTCAATTCTAACTTGTTCTATAGATTTAATACAGTTCCAAAAAAATCTAAGGTTTTTGCAGACACAGACAAGCTTACTCTAAAACTTAAATGCAAAGGGAAAGGCCCCGGAGTAATTATGACAAGACCGACAAAGAGAATGAAGCTCAGCAGCTACAGACGCCGAGACAGTGTGGTTGCTGGGGGCAGGAGAGGCGTGCCAGTTAAGGAAAAGAACAGAAAACCAGCCACAGAACCACCAAAATAAGGCGCCTGATTTTTGGCGGAAGTGCAAAAGCAATTTCCAACCAACGGAGCTGGAGCAAGCAGACGTCCAGAGGCAATTAATGGACCTCGACATAAACTTCCTCACAACTTACACAAAAATTAACTCAAAATGGAGCATGGACTTAAATGTAAAACTATGAAACTTTTAGAAAATTACATGGGAGAAAATTTTTGGGAAACAGGGCTAGGTGAAGAGTTCTCAGATTCGACACCAAAAGCACGATCCATAAAAGAAAAAGGTGACAAATTGGACCTCATCAAAATTAAATCTTTGGCTCTGCAAAAGACCTTTTGTTAAGAAGATGAAAAGGTAAACTAGACTGGGAGAAATATTTGCAAACCACATATTGAACAAAGGATTATGATCTAGAATATATAATGAACTCTCAAAATTCAAAAGTGAAAAAACCCAAAATAATCCAATTAGAAAATGGGCAAAAGAAATGAAGATATATATTTCACCAAAGCGGATATAAACATGGCAAATAAGCACATAAAAAGATATTCAACATCACTAGCCATTAGAGAAATGCAAATTAAAACTATGAGCTGTCACTACACAACTATCAGATTGACTAAAATGAAAAACAGGGGCACCACCAAGGACAGACAAGGAGGCGGAGAAGCTGGATCGCTCATACATAGCTGGTGGGAACGTAAAATGGTACAGCCACTCTGGAAAACAGGTTAACGGTTTCTTTTGAAACTAAACATGCTACTACCATTTGACCCAGCAATCTTAGCTCTGGGCATTTATTTATCCCAGAGAAATGAAAACTTAAGTCCATGCAAAAAACTGTACACACGTTTCAAGCAGCTTTATTTCCAATAGTCAAACCTGGAACCCACATGTCTTTCTGTGGGTGAATGGTTAAACCAACTGGGTGTATCCACACCATGGAGTATTACTTAGCAGCAAGAAGGAACAAACTGCTGACACACAATCACCTGGATGAATGCCTAGAAGAGAACGCTGAATGAAAACTGCCATTCCCAAAAGGCTACATACTGTGGTTCCATTTACGCTATATTCTTGAAATGACATGACAGACAAGGAGGACAGATTATTGGTCACCAGGGACTAAGGGGCAGGGTGGGGCGGGAAGAAGGTGGAGCAGGAGAGAGCCTGGAGGTGATGGCAACAGGCTGCCTCCTGACTGTGTGATGCTAACATCGGTGTGAGGCTGCCCTAGTTCTGCAAGATGGTAGCCCTGCGGGAAAGTGGGTGAAGGGAACATGAGCTCTCTGTGCAATTTCTTACAATTGCATGTGAATCTACAATATCTCAAAATAAAAAGTTCCATTAAACAGTGTAAATCTAGTGGTCTCACAGATACCATGAATAAGATGAAGGGAAAGAGAATTTCCTAGAAGCCTGGAGAAGGCGGGGACAGAAGAGACCAACCGCTGCGTGGATACGAACAGGCAGATGGCCCCCCAGCACCGAAACTCTGGATTCCTCCAAGCTGCTCTGCCCGGAACCAAGGGGCAGTAAAGGCTCTCGGTAAGAGCTGATTAGTATTGCAGTTGTCCCTCACATACTGGCAAGATCTAAAGGGGGACCTTGTCCAAAATGCCCTGAAAGCAGAATCTGAAAGAATCCAGAGTCTGGCCGAAGCCACAGAGCAGAACATGGAGAAAGGATGTGCCCGCATGCAGCGCTCCAGAGATGGAGGCTCAAAGGGAACACAGCGAGGTGGGAGATGCACTGCGAACACAGGAAGGGTGCAGACGCCGATAGGAGCTCTACTTGTTTGTTAATTGAAATGAAGGGGAAAAACAGATTTCAAAACAATGAGCAATCCTGAAGACACTTGACAGAAGTTGTGTCAACTTTCCCCGAAGTGCATGCTAGGAAAAGCTGAGCACCCTAGTCAAATGAAGTCCTCGGCTCCAGAAAGGGGACAGGCTCGTTATTTTCATACCTCCTACTGTTAGCACTCGAAGTCGTTCCTGGAAAACTGCAAGATCTGAGAGGCAGAGTGGGGTAGCATGGGTAAGTGCAGGAGGAAAAAGACAGGTGAGAGTTAGTCAGGGGAAAAACATACCCCAGCCCCCCAAACACGACACCATTCAAGCAGAAACGGACAGCACAGACACAGCACACACCAGAGGAGGAGGGGTGGCAGGGAAGGAGACGAGGGCTGAGAACCAGTCTGGAAAACATGAAATCTGTCCACAGAGCAGTTGGAATGAGGTGAACTGGGAAGCGGGCAAAGGCCAGTTGTCTCCTCGCTTGGAAGCCACCAGGCAGCACAGTTTGAGTCCTCATTTCACCCTGACAAAGGGGCTGACATAGACTTCCTAAGAAGTACATCCAGTCTGCGCTGCTTCAGGATGACAGAGGAAAAGGAAAACGAGCAGACCTAGCTTTGGGAGTAGCTGCTCTTCAGAAGTGGATTAGTAAGCAGTACATTTTAAGATTCTAGGAATTTAAGGAGAGGGGTTAAGTTTCCACAGACCTGCTGACTGCCACTCCTCACAAGAAGGCGAGCCCGGGAAAAACCTGGGCGCCCAGCTCTAACGTACAGCGACTCTTTCCTTCCACCTGTAAGCTTTTCGCTGGCTCGCTACCATGCTGGAAGGGTCTGCGAGCTTCCTCTGCCACTATGGAAACTCAGGATGTCTGTCTGGATACACAGAAAGGCCTCTTCCACTCTGGCTGCCTGGTGCTGGGCCCTGACCCGTGCACGGGAAGGCCAATGGCACGCTGGTGCGAAGGCACTCGGAGGTGCCGATGGGGCCGAGTCCTCAGAACCGAGGTGGTTGGCACTGACCAAGCTCCCTGCCCCGGAGCTGCAAAGAAAGGGCAGCTGACGGCCTCCTTGGACGGGATGCTGAGAGTTCTGACTTAGAAAAGACCCCCACAAGTACACAGGCGGCTGGCTCTCCGGGCTCCTGGATGTCTGCTCTGACAGAGGCACTCAGGGGGTCTCTACACTCTGGGGGTACAGCATGGCGGGAGTCTGAAGACTCAGAGCCACGTGGCTCCTAAGACAGGAGAAGACCGAAATTCTGCCCAGAAGTTGTGGTGCTTTCCTTCAGGCAAGGATGAAGAGACTGACAACCTCCCCTTCAATCCTCAGAACACCGACTACAGGCCGAGTCGAGCGGCCAGTCCCGCTGGCACCCATCAGTGAGCTACTACCACTCCTGGGCTGTGGAGCCGGAGGCGGGTGAGGCTCAAAGGCAGCTCCAACTGCGTGGCTGGTTTAAGAAAACAAAAACCCCGAAGGCAACATGATAAAATGCTTTGCATTTATCACTCTGCACCGTGGGGATGTGAATGCTTTTCTTTGTATCTGTGCTTTTTTTGTGTTTTTACAATAAAAGGAAACCAAAAGACACAAACCAAAGAAAGAAGAGTGCAAAAGAGAACAGGAGATATTCCAGTTGTCATTTACCGAAAGCCCACATTTGCCAGCACTTGAGCTGCTTAAAAAATGTCTTTAAATCATTTCTTGATGAGTACATGATGCTATACTTGAGGCAAAAAAAAAAAAGAAAGAGAAGAGCCTCGGTGGAATTTGGCCTGTGCTTCCAACCCAAGTCCAGACTGCGCGAAGCGGCCTGTGACATCAGGAGCCCCCGTGGGGCATCTGGCCCCAGCTGCCAGGGGAGCAAAAAGCGGAGCAGCCCTCTGCGAGCCGGGCTTCCTCCTGGCTTCGGGCTCGAGTCCCCTCAGGTGTGACTGCAGCTTCCCCGACTTCAACCACGGCCCGGGTGGTTTAAGTCCATCTCTGGCCTCCAGCCACCTGTGGGCACCACACCTCGCACACAGTGGGTGATGCACACTTGATAAACGAGCTGCACGCCCCTGCTCTGAACTTAGGGGGGGCAAAACGTCCCCCCGATCTGCAGCGATCAAGGGTGCTCAGGGAGATGAAGAGGGCTCGGGGGAGGGCTGGCCAAGACCACCAACGGGCAGACACAGGCAGGGATCATTCGGTCAAGCAGCCAAAATTCTGCAGTGTTTTTGACTTTTTAACTACTTAACTCAAGTTAGTTTCCTAAGCACTTACTAACGGTAAGCTAAAGAGAAGTTTCGTGCTCCCCTCCCTTTTGTTTGTAGAATTTGTCTTGGATTCTCCCTTATATTTAAACCACACATTAAAGTAAATCTCAACCATTTTTCCCACTACGAAAAGTTATACTGTAGAATTTATACAGAAACCACAGATGCTGGCCTTTTAAAGTTGGAATCTAATTCAAACACTACACTTTCAAGGCCTTTAGGATGGAGGAGAGTGAGGGCAAGAGTGTGAGAACACCCCAGTGTCGAAGGTGGTCAGTGGCAGCAGGAGGCTAGAAGCCAGGCCGACGGCCTCAGGTCAGTGCATCCTCCTAACTCAGCTGGCAGCCAGCGTGGGGGGCAAGCCCCGCAGAGCCGGGCGTGACCCGGTCGATTGTGCAAGTCATCCCGTCTCTAAGCAATGCGACTACGGAAGACGGCACCACAGCCACAGGTCTCTCTCTCCTCAGGTCCTTCCCATTATCACCACACTCTGCAGGGGACGTTTCCCAATACATGCACTTCTCTAACTTGGCAGCCTGATCCACGTGCCTGCTTTAGGGCCAACCAGGAAAAGCCTCCTTGGGAAAAACAGATCCTGCCCAGGGACCCTGAGCCGCTACTGGCTAGGACCACTGCCCCCTATCATCACCCCATCCACCCCCCACGCAGGATATCTGAAAGAAGTCCATCAAGCCTCAGCTGGTGCCAAATCCTACAGGCCTGCTGCTTGGGAATCTCCACGTGGAATGTGTGGTGGGGCAGGGCTTGCTGGGGCGCTCAGGCCCCTGTCCCCTGGGAACTGGGGAGCTACAGCAGCATCGGGCACAGATTAAGCCGGCTTCTGGGGGCTCAGCTGGGACTAACCACCAACACAGCGCTCCGTGGAAAAGGTGCCCCGCGTTCCCAGCTGTCACCTGCTCGACTGTGGACTGCAACCCACACCTAACTGAGAAACTGCTCTGAAGTCACCTACAATGAAACAATGAAACGGCCTGCAAGCCTAACATCTTCATGCTTTCCGCTGCACTCACGGGGCAGCCTGCGGGCACACTTTCTAAAGGTGACCTTTAAATCGCTCATGCCACAGAAGACACTGCTCTGCACAGAGAACTACTCCAGACCTGCACTTGTGTCACCTCTCCCGTGAGGCCTAGAGCTTAAGTCCCATGACTTCTCAATCTCCTCCTTCAGGAGCGACAAGGAGTCTTTCTGAGAGGTCGAGAGAGGCACCCTAAGCCAACATTTCCCAGCCATCCAGAAACTGGTCAGGAAAGACAAAAACGTTCAGTGGGAATCATTTCATAGTGCACTGTCTTTGAGAAACTCTCACGTGGACAGAATGCCCTGTTTGCGCTCCAGAGTCAAAGCACACCAGCCCCCTCAAGCATGTGGCTAGGGAAAGCACCTTCTTCTGGAACAGCTTTCCCAACGGGTTCAGTCTCGAATGCTGGTGCCCGCGGCCTTGCTCACCCCGTCGCTGCCCCTGCACTCATTCCTTCCCAGGAACGGGCAGGGTACACTCTGCCGAAAGCACAGGGCTGCGTTCAAAATGAGATCACTGCTCTGAGCCTGCCTCCCCACAAGAAAACGGAGAAGCTATGCCTGCATCCACAGGGAGATGGGAAGGACGGCTAAGCAGAGTGGGAAGACGATTCGAACTCTGGGAAGAGGCTTCGCAAGGCCCAGGCTGGCCAGAGTCAGGAGGCTTCGTCCTGACCAGAAGGGGACCGAGCGGCCTAAGGAAACCATTGCTGCCCAGTCCACTGGCGTGGGCCCTGCGTCTCTGACACACACGAAGAGTCCTCACTTCTTAACTGGCGAGCTCCTGCCCAGACACGGATACTGCTTCCTCTCACTTCCTCCCGTCCACACTCTCGATCATTACCGACTGCTGTGTGATCCTGGGCTACGTAACTTGACCTCGCTCCATCCCAGAACCCAAGGCGGCTGCTGCTATTAACAATAGCTCGCACCTTCATAGGGCTTGGCATGCTCCAGCCTCTTCTCTAGGAAGTCTGCTTCATTTCAATCTTGAAACAGCCTTAGGAGGTGGGCACAATTCCCACCACCTAAAGGTGAGGGAAAGGAGGCACAGAGAGGTTAAGCAATGGCCTAAGGCCTCACAGCTAGCAAGGCACAGCTGGGGCTCTCATCAATGAGCTCAGAGTGCTGCAGACACTGCCACGCATCTCACAAACACATACTGGCCACATTTTGGACTAAAGACACATTTTCTTAAAGACCTTGCCCAAATCATGCGTGAGATCATTCAAGACTTATTTTCCTAGAGATCTGAATATATAAAGGGTTTATACCATTTCAACTTTTTGTACTGGAAAGATAAGTATTTTTAACACAATTTCAAATTCCCAGGATTGAAATGCCCTTTTCTCCTGCAAAGGAAGGACCCATGCACTGACCTCCTCCTGGTTCCTGCAGGGCCCCTGCCCCCACTTCTGAGAAAGCTTTGGGCCACCGCTGTGGGTTTGGTCTCCTGCTTCACAAAGTCCTCTTGCCAGTTTGGAGATCTGTATTTTTTATTGGCAAATATGTAACCTGTGTTTGAATCTTTGAATGTGATAAAATACTCAATAAAAGGATTTAAAAATTTTAAGGAAAAAAAAGGAAAGGAAAGGGAGATTTTGTGAATAATGTTTTGCCAAGCCCTTCATTCCCTCTCACCCTTGCTATGGTGTTGCTAAACCCGGAAGCAGGACTTCATGGAAGCACAGACCCCTGGACACTCTTCCAGAGAGGACAACCGAGGCCCCAGGAGCCCCTGAACCAGGAGCCCCAGCTCCTGGCCCTGACTCTGCCACCAGCAGAGCTGTGCCCTCATCAGCAGGGAGATGTAGAGGGGTCTCGGGAGCCCTCGCCCTTCAAAGACCATGTGGGCTGGAGTCACCTGCCTGCCGCCTGCCGCCTGCTCCCTGCTCCTGTGTGGATTTACTGAGTTTGCAGCAGGCAAAGTACAGTTTTTAAAGCTCCCTGGATAATTCTAACGTGCAGTCAGGGTTGAGAACCGCTGGAAAAGGTCCATTTTAGGATGCCAAGAAACTGGCCACTGCAGATGCCACTGGAGAAGAGGACCTGGCAAAATGTAGTTTCAGGTGGGAGAGCGCCATTGGGTCACGTGCGTGCCCCCCTTCCTTGTTCGGGTGTTTCACACGTGTAGAGAAGGACGTTCTGCGAAGCCCTGCCAGCACCAACGCTCAGCGCGGCTCAGGACTGCCACGGTCTCCTCTCCCCGGCAGCCCCGGGAGCCGGCCCTGCAGGGTCCCACTCCCCCAGCCCCCAGGCCTTGACGGCCCGCGCTCCAGTTGCCCTCAGCACCTGGGTGGGCCCCGCCTTTCCACAGCAGGAATGGACACACTGCCTGGCCCCTGGGAGGGCTTTGGGACACAGGCAGGCACAGGGTGATGGTCTCAGGCTGATAGGCTGTGAGAGGCCTGCGTGGGGCAGGCTGCCCCTACCTGGCATCCCAACCATGGTACAGGGCAGGTATCTCCAAGCTGGCTGGTGAGCAGCAGCAAAGAGGCTCGAAGTTCACCACTTCCTCTCTGAGCCACAAGGTACTCTCCAGTGAATAAGTAACAGGGTTCTTCCCCTACCAACATTAGGGCAATCTATATTGCCCTATTAAATAATATCCAAAAGGTTTTTGCTCAACTTTCTTTCTAAAACTCTTAAAGGGCATGTGCAGAACATAAAGGAAACCCTCTATGATCTACGGATGTTTTGGAAAACAAGACAAAATACAGTTACAACATGTTGACGTCAATGCCAGAGTCAGTGCCCTATGACATTTAAGGTCACCTGAAGGGTTCTGACCTATGTCATGACTGCATCATGCCCCATAAGGACCTTAGGGTGTTCCAGAGACTTCTATGCCTTCCCCTCCCCCAAAGGGCAGACAGAGCACCCCACTCCCAAAGAGCAGTCTTTAGGCAGGAAATGATCAGATTGATTAGCATGCATAATGGTCCTTGTGAACACCTCTGGTCATCCGCTCTTGAGTGCAGGTTAGCAGTGGGGCGACTGAAAGCAGATTAACCTCTAGAAGCCACTGCAGGTGAGCGCTCAGCCACAATGACCCTGGCATTAGCCTAGCCCTGCAGGGCCATCAGCATCACAGGGCAGGAGTGGAGGGGGAATGTGGCAAAAACCTGTGCCCTACACATGCACCTCCCAAAGGCCTCGAGCCTCCCTGCGGGAACGCCTTCCAAAGTTTCCTCCGTGTGATCACTGGATTGACAATCAGAAAACCCAACCGCACGACTTGCTCGTGAGCTCACCCCGTAAGGGTCACAAAGGGGGGCCTGGCGAATGCAGGCCCTGCGGTGCTCTGGGGCGGGAAGGCGTGCAGACAGTTTCTGAGCAGAGCCGTGCCCAGCAAGGCCGTGACTGGCCCAGTACACCACGACGGCCTCCGCTTGGGTCGAGGGCAATGCTGCACTGGACGTGTGGAAAGCCGAGGCCAAAAAAGAGTGCCTCTTGGAAGTACCTTCTGTTCCAACTGACCCAGGTGGGCAATCTTTTCTGTCCCAAATTTTTGTATTTTTTGAATTTGAGACTGACAACTGAGCTGATGCGATGTGGCTGAAAGGCTGGTTAAAAATAACCTGCGTCCACATATGCTCAGGATGCTGCGTTACCTAGTAATTTCAAGTGATCAGAGCAAAGGAGACTTGAGAGCCCTCCCCCCCGTCTGTGAACATCTGGCTGCCGCAAGCTGAGAGAAAGAGAAGAGCCCAAGCGACACAGCACTGACTGCTCTCAGCCCTCACCAAGTTTGTCTGTGGACGAGATAATGTCAGCTGGCACGGAGGAGTCCAGGTCAGCATCCAGAATCCCCAGGGGGTCCAGCTGTGCTACATGGTGCCCTCGTATCTACGAGGCGGGGCCAACAGTGGGCGGGGAAGGACGCACACAGGAGGACAGGAGGGAAAAAGAGGGAAGGGGCAAAAAAAAGTAAATCACATTAAAATGAGTGTTTTCAGATTAATTCTCACCCACGTTTGAAGAAACAGTTACCGGAGCATCATCAAAATTTACACAACTAATGCCGAGAGGATCAAGTTTTGCAATGTGGTGACCCCTGACCTGGAAGCAACAATACAAATCAGTCATTAAAAAGATTCAGTGAGATATGGAAAGGGCTAAATGAGCTCTATTTCATACAAACCTTTCTTAGACAGACCACAGGCACCAATAAATTCAGGCAAAAAATTTTTTAAAATCTCAGAAGAGCTTATCTTAAAGGGACTATTGTGTTAGCCTGTGGCCCCCAGGTAACCTAGGAGCCATAAATCATTGCACAAAATATACCAAATTGTCACACAACATAATTAGGCAGATAAAAGAAGGGAAGAAAGTCTGCTATTCATCAATTTTCTGAGCAATGCTCCTGGTACATGATAGAAACATAATAAATGCCATTGAATTGCTTGAATGCTGAACCTTATCCTAAATAAATCTTTTCTATAAAATATTACAATATCACTTAAAAAATAGAGAGAGAGAGAGAGAGAGAGAGAGAGTACTGTTGTACAGAAATGCACTTTCTGAAAAAAAAAAAAGGGACAGACTTCAGGTCACGATAAACTTCAGAGTTCTAAAAGGGCTCGTGGGGCTGAGCTTCTTGACAGTTTCCCTGGATAACTGCTCTGGAATTCTCACTCCAGTGAGACACAGTGGGACACAGAAGGAAACTGCAGCACGGGAAGTTCTCAGGAAGAGCCCGCCTTTCACAGCAGGTCGGCGTGGGCTGCTGCGGCTCTGTCCCTGGTGCTGCTGCGTAGGTACAGCAGTCAGAGAAAAAAAACAGCGGCCGGCAAGGACCTCCGCCGCCTGATGCTGTTTAAAAAAACAGAGTGAGAAGGCACACCCCTTAAAAGGCCCTGACAGTTTATCCACAATTCCTTGCTAGCACTTTGAGAAGGTGAACAGTTGTCAAGTCACCAAAAGGTCAAGCTGAAGCTGTCATTGAGGCCGAGGGCAGGGAAAGGTCAAAAAGCACCCACTGTACCTCTCAACTACAGAAGTGTGCGCTGTGCGTGGCATTTGAGCGCACACAGCCATGCTATTCACACAGCCCTGGGCATCTCCTCACCCCAGAAGGATCAGGGACAAGGCACACACCTGCCCCAGGAAGAGGCTCCTGTGTGCCTGACCACAGGTCCCGGGCTCCCCACCTCCAGCACTGGGACCGTCTCACCCTGCAGACCCTGCCAGTGGAATGGCCTCCGTGGGGGCAAGACCACAGGAAGAAGGAAAGCATGGCGGCAGCTCTGAAGGGAAGAGGCAGTGGGAAGGCTAGAAGCCCAGAGGTGCTTCCAGGGTGACCCCTGGATGGCTCTGCTCATCCTCTCATCCTCAGAGCCGCTCAGGGAGGTTAGGGTCAGGTCTGAGTCCTGGGCAGTCCTCACGTCATCCGACGACTGTGCTTTGAGAAAGGACTGGGAGGAAAAGCCCGCTATTCTCGAGGAGCTGACCGCCACCGGCTGGTCTTGGAGCCATTTCCCCTGCCCCTCTCCCACCCCAGGCAGGCTCAGCTGCCGCTCTGGCCTGCCTCTCCTTTTCCAAGGGTTTTTGCATATTTCCCCCAAACCTTTAGCTTTTTTTCTCTCTCAGGCTGGCCAGAAGCAAGCAGCTAAGATGGGGGCAGTAACTAACCCAGCAGCCCCTGCCTCCCCCAGCGCCGGCAGCTCAGCCAGAACATCACTGCTGACTCCTGGAGACGGCACTGCTGATCAGCTGCTTCTCCTTAGTGCGGAAATACTGAGTTTCTCCACCTGCACCCACCTCTTCCTTGCCAACTTCCGAGAAGAAACAAGGAGCCATTTACAGGCAGGCGCTGAAGGTGGCAGAGGGTCTGCCCAGATAAGGCCAGAATGGCTGAGCTCCTTTTCTCCTGTCGTCGTCCGTGCAGGGCCTCCGGAGGCCCCACAGGAGGGCCCGACAACGTGCCCTGGGGGGCCGTGCGGACTGGCCGGCCGCTGGTCTTACCTGATACGCCCTGATGAGGGACTGCACCGCCAAGTGGTCCTCCACGAGCTTGTCAACGTTGGGCTGCGCGACCACCAGGGACTGCGCGCGGGAGACGGCAGAGAGGGCGCCACGGCTCATGGGGGGACTTTGGTAGGCAGTGCCCGGGGGGGCTCCAGCATTGGTATTGCGAAAAAATATGTCCCATGACTAAAAAGACAAAGAAGATAAGCAGCATTACTTTGCTGCTCGCCTGAGGCTACGTTCTCGACCCTCGACCGCACCTGCCGAAAGGGAGCCGCTCTCCCCAGGCGAGGCGCCTCTCCTACCTGCTAGCCAGGCTCGGCTTCCCGGCCCGCCCCCAGCGAGGCGACCCCCCATCCTGGCCCCCGTGCGCTCCTCTTTCAGTACTGCCCTTGAACACGGCCTCTCGCCCCAACAACCCGAAGGCCAGCCACTCCCGGCGGCCTTGCTCATGCCACCTGCTCCCGACACCCTTCTGCCGCACGTAAGTGCGGCCCTTTATGGAAGAGGCAGCCCGAGGTTCCCAGACGGGGAGCTTTCCCTCGCTGACCTCTGGAGAAACAGTCTTCTCTCGACTTCAGGAGAGGCCATTTAGGAGCCAAGAGCTCAGGGAGAGGGGCCAGACGTCTAAATTCAAATCTAAGCTCTGCAGTTACTAGCTCTGGGGTTACTGAACTTTATGTGCCTCAGTTTTCTCATCTACAAAATGGGAACAAAAATATCTATTCTTCATATTCAGTCTGTTGAAAACCCTGAGAAACGAAGCTAGAGGCATTTGGCACAGGACGCGGCAAGGAAGCACTCTGGAAAGCCAGATGGTGACTTTCGGGGTTGGTCTGAGTTTCCTTTGTGCTACTGTGAACTAAGCCGTAACTTATTTTCCTGCTGCTTTACTTCATGTTTGCATGATCTGATTTACAGTGTACGCTGATACTGTGAACTATAATAGCTTATTCATCTCATACAAAGATATCAATTTTTAAAAACTTTTCTTTATTTCAAAGGCCAGATATACTTTGATGTAGTAAAGTTCCATTGGGAGAAAACAAAACACTATTAAAAACCAGAGTTTAGACAAACACATGAAAACAGTTTTTCTTTCCACCGCACATCTTCCAGTTTCTGAGTCTTCCATCAATAGACTCTGGTCCCACATAAATGGGCAAACAGTTCCTTGAAGAGCAGTGGAAGCCTCAGAATGGTGAGGCGCCTGTGCACCGTTTTACGCTTTACCAGAGCCTTACGTACCACACTAATGAGAGCAGCTGCTACTGTGGGGAGACGTGGGCGGTCTGGGGAGTGGGGCATATGGAACCCCTTGCATTTTTTTATGTAACATTTTATGTAATCTAAGCATCTTTTAAAAATAAATTTAAAAAAGCAACAAAGAATTACAATCATTGCTCAATACAATTTAGGTGGAATTAGTTTATTTGTGATTTTCTTCTAGGAGAAAGAAGAAATACAAGTGGGAAAACGGGAGAGCTCTGATACAGTCACAGCTGCGTCTGCCTACAGCGGCAGGCCAGAGGACGGGCAGAAAGGCAGCCTGCAAGGTCACTGCCCCGTCTGGGTGAAGAAGAGGCGCAGGCTGCTGGAAAGGCTGGGACCGCGCGCCACTGGTGGCCGGAGCACAGGCAGCAGGCAGGGCGGCGCCTGCCGCCAGGAGCTGCCCCCGGGAAAGCGAAAGCCCCTGCGGCCAGCCCCTCTCTCGCCCAAGCCCCTCAGGCTCTCTGTCTCGCGGCCTCGGGCTGCCCCCAGTGTGGACTCCGGCCAGGCTTGGAAGGGCGCCCCCAGCTGCCCCGCACACCCAGAGCTGCTACTCTGGGGCCTCTGGGAGCCGGCCGCGCTGGCCTCTCCTCCCGTGTCCCCTCACCAGCTCCCTGGATCTGCCAAGCAGCACGGAAGCTTTTGCCCCAGGCCCCACTTGCTGGGCAACTCACACGAAGACAATCACCATACCTAGAAATCAGGAAGGAATACACTTTTTCTAGAAAAAAGACTGCAAGACTGGTCAACTCATTTCAGAATAGATTCAACTCCATTTTCTGGGTCACGAAACAAGCCACAACACTTTGGATCATCTTGAAATCCTGGAGAGGAGCCCGTCGCGGGCGAGGCGCTCTCCAGCTCTGCTCCTCACCTGCCCGCGTCCGGGGACGAGCGGGAGGCAGGCGCGGCACCAGGAACCACGAGATGGCGCTCTAAGGCCCCCGGGAGGCCCCATTCGGGTTCCCCGCCGCGAGCACGGCTCCGTGCTCCGTGCTCCGTGCTGCGTGCTGCAGCGTGACAACAGTCAACCGGAGAGGGGCAAGGTGCACGCCTGGGCATCTCCCTCGGGGAGGGTGGTCTAGTGTCTCCCCTTACAAACAGATTTTGAGAGCTTCGCCGAATGTTTAAAAGGTTCTACAATAAGAACATATTCCTTTTGCACTAAGAAAAAATAACTTTAAAATCAAACTATCGTGGGAATGGCTGCACAATATTATGAATGTATTAAAAACCACTGAATTGCACATCTATAAAGATGAAGTTTGTTATGTGAATTATACCTCAATAACAACTTCAAATGGTTTTTAAAAAAGCTATTCAAGTGTTTCACTGGTTGTACCTTTCTGTTAATTTTCAGTGTATTATTTATCTACTGAGAGTAGAAGATACTTTAGTCTCTCTTCTAGCACCTCCCAAAAAACACGCTGTGAAAGTATCTTACACAAACGTAATTCTGATAACTGGGGACTTTAAGAAAGCAGTCTGCAAATTTCCCTTTTCAGAAGGCACTACTCTAACTCCTGCTGCAGAAATCCAGGATCCGGAACCTCCCTAGACAGTTCTTTATCGAGACCGCTCCACCAAACTGGCTCCAGCCAACACTCACCGTTGAGTCTTGCTCTAACGTGGGTAGCAGGCAAGCATTTCCACGAGAGAAAAGAATGATTCCCGCGCGAGAAGGTGGGAGGCGCCCCACGTGAGCTGCCAGGGGTAAGGCAGAGGCCCCCTCCCTGGCACACGATGAACATGTAGACGAACCCGTAGGGAGCTCGCTGCAGAAAGTGCCCGCAGCACAGGCCCAGGCCGGACGCCCACAAGCACTGCGCTGGGCACGGATTCTTCTGGCAGCGCCCAGGCAGCGGCGCCTCCTTCTGGAGGCTGGCAGAGCCACCGCCAGGCACTCGCCGCTTAGGGAGGCGCTGCCAGGCTGCCAGGGCTCTCCAACCCGGGGTCAGCCCAGCTCCACCCCACCCAGCAGTGGGGACGGTGGCACAGCGCTGGGGACGGAACTAATACCGCTGAGCTGCATTCCTGAAAGTGCTAACAGGAAATTTTATGTTGTATATGCTACCACCATAAAAATGAAAAAACAAAGAACACAGAACCTTCCAACAGAGTGAGCTCTAACAAAAACGACGGACCTCAGTTCATTTAATTCTAATATTGTTTCATCAATTTTAACAGATGCACCACACGAATGCAAGATATTAATAGGGAAAACGGGGGGGGGGGTGCAGGTAGGAATATGAGAACTCTACTTTCTGCATAATTTTTCTGTAAACCTACAACTACTCTAAAATATAAAGTCTATTTGGGGAGAAAAAAAACAACCAACTAGCCAAATGCCTTCTTTACCCCAAACCTGCTCCCGCACTGCTACCTGTCCCACCCAGCCAGGCCTCTGGGAGGGGGCTGACCCGAGGGGCTGGCCCTGAGCCTGGAGAGCTGTGGGAGGGCAGAGCATCTTTTTTCCTACTGCACAGACTCACCAAGTGTCTGGAAAGACAGCGGCAGAGTCACTACCCAGAGCAAGGCCCTGAACCGCCCTCTCCGGCCTTTACGGAGCGGGCCCCTTAGCATGACGGGCAAGCGCTGTGCGGCATCCAGAACGCCAACAGTCTCAGTAAGATTCCGAGTTCACCTCTTCTCTGAGCACCACTGAAGAGAGTAAATAACAGAAACCGTGGTGGCAGCAGCCTTACAGCTGGCAGAAAGCAGCTAGCTCCCACGCGGCCTTCCTGCGGGCTGACGCTGGACACACTTGCAAGGTCGGCCAGGGCCTCCTCGGGGAAGGACGCAGGGCTCAGGCGCATTTCAAACCCAGCGGTCACCAAGGCCAGGGGCTCAGGACAGAGCAGCCCTGACGTAAGGCTCTGGCCTAGCCTGGCCAAAGCCAGCCCACAACAGGACAAGCTGCCGTCCTGCGGATAAAAGGCAAAAAAAGGAGAGGTGTTTCCACCTCAGGGGAGCCCAGGGGCCTGAGGTTAGGGTCAAAGGTCTGGAGACAAAAGGCTGCAGAGCTCACGCGAGCCAGGCGGGGAGGAGGGGCGGAGGGAGCAGGCGATCCTGACGATCGGGCCTCCACTCTCTGACCTTCTTTTGTGCTCGGCTAAAACTCCAGGTGATTTTCAATTGGCTGAGGACAGCTGAACTGAAGAAAATTCTGCTGGTGCAGGAGGCGGTCAGAAAAAACTGGTTCATACCGGTACAGCTGCGCTGCTGGGAATCACTGTGAGAGTCTATGCTAGGAGCACTGCCTGGCCGCCCCCTCCTTCAAACAACCCCCAAACTCCTCCACTGCCCTGGGGAAACTGAGGCCAGCCGGCTCCTTCCCACTTCCCGTCGAGGCCCGCACTGCGCCCGCAGGTGTGGGCTGGCGGGGAGGCGGGGACCACCGCCCT
>JAQZBX010063539.1:0-16674 GCA_029593785.1 Cabassous unicinctus | reverse complement strand
CTTCTCCAGTAACTTATGTTTTTTTCATTTTGTCTTCAAAGAAGTTGTATGTCACGGTAAAGTCACATACAGAAAATAGGGGACTTTCACATACCTAACATTCTCCCTTTTTCCCCTCTTCCTCTATTAATAACCTTTTTACCTGCGGAAAGTACATCTGTTACAACTGATGTACAAATATTGAAACATAGTTACTAATTACGGTCAATGGTTTACATTATGATTTATATTTTAGACTTCACACTATTATAAATTTTTGATGAAATTTTACATAACCTGTATCCATCATTGCAAGATCATGCAGAAGGCTTCCATTGCCCCCTAAATACCTCCTCTTCCATCTTTTCTATTCCTCCCTCCCCCTGCCCTCAGGGCCCACGGAGACCACCAGACTTCACTCCTTGAAGGACAAGATTCATAGATATTTGCAACAACGCTGAGGGCTTGACACATTAGTCTTTCCTCCCTTATTAGGAACTAACCATGCTCTCAAGAGACAACCATCTGTCTGTTTGAAGAACATATTAAGCCTCCCCAGGATGGGAGTCTAACTCCTTCCCACTCATTATGTGGGTTTCCACCCACTGATACAACACACTATGACAAAATGATGACTCGCACATTCTGTAGAAGACAGCCCCATGTGTGCCCTTTCCCAAATGCCCTCCATCTAACACCCAGAACCAGGAACCCTTCCTTGTCATATTGCCAAAAAAGCTTTTTATCAACATTGTAGTTTCAACCATGTACCTGCCAATCCCCAGTGTTCACCCACTCCCTGGACTAAACCTCCCCCCCAGTTCAATGGGCAGTCCAACACATCCTCCCCACCCTCCCCCCATGTCAAGCTTGCACTGCCCAACCCAACAGATTGCTACACCCCTGTCATATCCCTTCACTGCACAATTACTCACTTCTGCAGTTTCATAGATTTCGCACGTAAGGGCATTGGCTTACAACCTTCTTCTCTCTTTCTATTTCCTGTAAACCTATCTTCCAGACTCTAGCTCTCAGAATCTGCTCAGTTAGCTTAATTCATATCAACGGTGTCATGTAATATTAGTCTTTCAATGTCTGGCTTGCTTCACTCAACATAATGTCCTCAAGATTCATCCATATTGTGTCATGTGTTAGTATTGTATTCCTACTTACAGCTGAGCAATATTCCATTGTAGGTATATATCACATTTTGTTTCTCCATTCATCTGTTGATGGGCCTTTGGGTTGATTCCAACTTTTAGCAATAGTGAAAAAGGCCTCTATGAACATTGAGGTGCATATATCTGTTCATGTCATTGCTTTCAATTCTTCTGGGTATATACCCAGTAGTGGAACTGTTGGATCATATGGCAGATTTATATTTAGTTTTTTCAGGGACCACCAAACTGTGCTCCACAATGGCTGAAATATTCTACATTCCTACCAGCAGTGTATGAGGGTTCCTTTCCTCCACATCCTCTCCAGCACTGATAGTCCTCTGTTTTTTAATGGCTGCCAGTCTAATGGGTGTAAGATGGTATCTCATTGTGGTTTTGATTTGCATTTCCCTAATAGCTAGTGATGTTGCACATCTTTTGATGTGCTTTTTAGCCATTTGTATTTCTTCTTTGGAGAAGTGTCTGTTCAAACCACTTGCCCATTTTTTAAGTGGGTTGTTTGTGTTCTTATTTTTGAGATATAAGATTTCCTTATAAATGCTGGATATTAGGCTCCTATCAGATACATGGTTACCAAATATTTTCTCCCCTTGAGTAGGCTGTCTTTTTACTTTCTTGACAAACTTCTTTGAGGTGCAAAAGGTTTTAATTTTGAGGAGGTCTCATTTATCTATTTTTTCTTTTGTTGCTTGTGCTTTGGGTGTAAAGTTCATGAAGCCATTTCCTATACAAGATCCTGTAGATGCTTCCCTACATTATCTTACAAGGTCTTAATGGTCTTGGCTCTATATTTAGATCTTTGATCCATCCTGAGTTGATTTTTGTATAAGGTGGGAGACAGTGTTCCTCTCTCATTATTTTGGATATAGATGTCCAGTTCTCCAAGCACCATTTCTTGGAGAGGACATTCTCACTCAGTTGAGTGGGCTTGGGGGCCCACTATCAGTTGACTGTATATGTGAGGATCTATATCAGAACTCTCAATTCAATTCCATTGGTCAGTATTTCTATCCTTGTGCCAATACTATGTAGCTTTGTAGTATGTTTTAAAGTCAGGTAGTGTGATTCCTCCAATTTCACTATTTTTTCAATATGTCTTTGGCTATTCAGGACCTCTTGCCCTCCAAATAAATTCCGTAGTCAGTTTTTTGCATACAGTAAGAAATACAGTGTTGATTTTTATTGGGATTGCATTAAATCTGTAGATTAGTTTGGGTAGGAGAAACATCTTAATGATGTTTAGTCTTCTTATCTATAAACAAAGAATATTCTTCCATTTATTTAAGACTTCTTTGATTTTCTTTAACAGTGTTGTGTAGTTTTCTATGTTTAAGTCATTTACAGTTTTAGTTAAATTTATTCCTAGGTATTTGATTTTTTCAGTTTCTATTGTAAATGGCTGTTTTTTTTTCTTGATTTCCTCCTCAGCTTCCTCATTATGGTTGTACAGAAATGCTAATTATTTTTGTGCATTGATCTTATTACTTGCAACTTTATTGAACTCATTTATAAGTCTAAAAGATATGTTGTAGATTTCTCAGAGCTTTCTATGTATAGAATCATGTCATTTGCAAATAGTGAAATTTTGACTTCTTCCTTTCCAGTTTGAATGCCTTATATAATTTTTTCTTGCCTCAGTGCTCAATTAAGTACTTCTAACACAATGTTAAATAAGATCATTAATAGTGGGCACCCTTGTCTTTTTCCCAATCTTAGAGGGAAAGCTTTTAGGATTTCACAATTGAAGATGATGTTAGCTGTTGTTTTTTCGTATATGCCTTTTTCATGTACAGAAAGTTTCCTTCTATTCCTATCATTTGCAGTGATTTTTGTGGGGAAAGGGTGCTTTATTTTCTCACATGTTTTTTTAAGCATCTATAGTGATGATGATGTGATTTTTTTCTTTCAATCTGTTTATGTGGTGTATTACATTGATTGATTTTCTTATGTTGTACCCTCCTTGCATACCCGAGATGAAACCCACGTGGTCATGGTGTATAATTCATTGGATGTGTTGTTGAATATGATTACCAAGTATTTTGCTGAGGATTTTAGCATCTAGGTTCATTAGAGAGATTGGTCTGTAATTTTCCTTTCTTATGGCATTTTTGCTTGGCTTCGGTATTAGGGTAATGTTGGCATGATAGGTGAGTTAGGCAAGGTTCTTTCTACTTTTTTTTTTGGAATAGCTTGAACAGGACTGGTATTAGTTCTTTCTGGAATGTTTAGCAGAATTCACCTATGAAGACTTCTGGTCCTGGGCTGGTCTTAGTTGGGAGGTTTTTGATGCCTCACTCTATTTGTTTATTTGCGATTGGTCTGTTGAGTTCATCAGTTTCTTCTTTTGTCAGTGTAGGCTGCTTGTGTTTTTCTAGGAATTTGTCCATTTCCTCTAATTTATCCTTCTTGTGGGGATATAATTTTTTGAAATATCATCTTATGATACTATGTTTTTTGTGGGGTCAGTGGTAATAACCCTTTCCTCATTTCTTATTTTGTGTAATTGCATCTTCTCTTTTTTTTTATTAATCTAGCTAAGGGTTTGTCAATTTTATTTTCTCTCAAAGAATGAGTTTTTGGTTTTGTTATTTTTTCTAGTGCTTTCTTAGTTTCTATTTCATTTAATTCTGCTCTAATCTTTACTTTTTCCTTTGTTCTGCTTCCTTTGGGGTTATTCGTTGTTCTTTTTCTAATTCTTCCAGGTGTGCATTTAGGTCTTCAATTTTAGCTCTTTTTTCTTTTTTGATATATGCATTTATTGCTGTGATTTCCCTCTCAGTACAGCTTTTGCGGCATCCCATAGGTTTTGATATATTTTGTTGTCAATTACTTTCATTTCTTGATAGTTACTGATTTCTTTTGAAATTTCCTCCTTGACCCACTGTTTGTCTAAGATTGTGTTGTTTAACTTCCATATCTTTGTGCCTAATCTGATTTTCTGGCCCTTACTGATTTCCAGCTCCATTCCACTGTTGTCAGAGAAATTACTTTATATAATTTAATATTTCTGAATTCACTGAGAATTTTTCTGTGCTCTAGCATGTGGTCTATCTTGAAGAATGATCCTTGTGCACTTGAGAAGAATGTATAATCTGCTGTATTTGTGTGTAGCGTTCTGTATTTTTATATTAGGTAGAGATCTTCTAATGTATTATTCAAAGTCCTTGTTTCTTTACTGATTCTCTGTCAAGATGTTCTTTTAAATGGTGAAAATGGTGTATTAAATTTCCCCACTATAATTGTAGACGTATCTATTTCTCCACTTAGTTTTACCATTGTTTGCCTCTTGTATTTTGAGGCACCCTGGATAGATGCATGAATGTTTATGATTGTTCTTTCTTCGTAAAAGATTACCCCTTTTGCTAATATATAGTGTCCATCTTTGTCTCTTACAAAAGTTTTGCATTTAAAGGCTATGTGGTCCAATATTAGTATACCTACACCCAACCTTTTTTGGTTATTGTTTGCTTTTAAGATTGTTTTCCAGCCATTCAATTTCAGGCTCCTAGAATCCCTGGGTCAAAGGTGGTTTTTTGTAGACAGCATATAGCTGGGTCATATTTCCTTATCCATTCTGCCCATCTGTGTCTCATAACTGGGAATTTTAATCCATTAAATTTCAGCATTGTTACTGTCAAGGAATTACTTACATTAGCCATATTTTCTTTGGATTTATGTATGTCATATGTTGTTTTTATTTCCCTTTGTCCTTTTGTTGTTCTTATACTCTCCTCCAACTCTCTCACTCCTGATTTTTCCTTTCAACCAGCAGAACTCCCTTGAGTGTTTCTTGAATGGCAGGTTTCTTATAAGCATACTCTCTTAATTTCTGTTTACCTGTGAATATTTTGAACTCTCCATCATTTTTGAATGCCAGCTTTTTTGATTAGAGAATTCTTGGCATCAATTATTTCTTTTAGTACCTTAACTATGTCAAACCATTGCCTTCTTGCCTCCATATTTTCAGATGAGAATTCAGCACTTAATCTTATTGAACTTCCCTTGTATATGATGGTTCTCTTTTCTCTTGCTGCTTTCAGTATTTTCTTGTCTTGAGCATTGGACATTTTGATAAATATATGTCTTGGTGTAGGTCTTTTGGGATTTATTCTGTTTGGGGTGTGCTGTGCTTCCTGGACATGTACATCCATCTACCTCTATAGGGTTGGGAAGTTTTCAGTCATTATTTCTTCCAACATTCCTCTGTCCCCTTTCCTTTCTCTTCTCCCTCTGGGATGCCTATAATGCATATGTTTGTGCATTTTGTGTTGTCATTCAAATCCCTAAGTCCCTGCTGGATTTTTTCTCTTTTTATCTATCTGTTCTACTCTCTCTTTGATTTCAGATGTTCTGTCTTCCATATCACTAATTCTTTCCTTTGCCTGTTCAAATCCACTGCTATATGCCTCCAGTGTCTTTTTGATTTCTTGGATTGTGCCGTTCATCAACATCATATCTGTTATCTTTTTATGTAGGTTTACAATTTCTTCAGTATTTCTACCAGTGTCATCTTAATATTCTTAATCTCTTCCTTCACTTCATTAAGTTGGTACATAATATTGGTTTTGACAGGTTTGATTAGTTGTTCTATGTTCTGCATCTCTTCCTGGGTTTAGTTTGTTCATTGGACTGGACCATGTCTTCCTGTTTCTTATTATGGTTTATAATTTTTTGTTGCTGTCTAGCCATCTTTAAATCTTGATGGGTTTATTCCGTTGATTATCTTCTTTCTTTACTCTAGGGTATTATTTATTTGTTGTTTTTGTGTGTGTGTTAATTTTTCTCTTTGGCACTATGTTCTTCTTACTTTGTTTTGTTGTTGTTTTCTTCCCTTGGAGGAAAAAATTAGGGTCAGAGAGAGTGAAAGAGGCAAGAAAAGTGAAAAGAAAATAGTAATAATAAAAATAATCATTAGAAGAGGAAACATATAAGACCTTGGAAAATGGATATTTAACTCATGTAAGCAGTGTAGAGTAATAGGAATAAAAAAGTGGAGTAACGACATTGAAATGGGAAACCAAATACAGAAAGATATATAGAATGAATTAAAAAGCCAGAAGGAAGAGGAGAGAGGAAAGAGAAAAGAAAAGACAAAAGGAAAAAGTGTTAATAAATGAAATAAAACAGGATAAACAAGATAGAAATAAAAACCAGTAAAACTGAAGACTAAACAAAGAGAGGTCCTGGAATATAGAACAACAAAAGAAAGTGGAAGATAGAAAGATGAAGGAAGTAAAAGATATATCATTGGTAGACAAAGATCTGTATAGACAAAAAAGAAGAACTCAAGGAAGAGGAAACACAGTCAACAAGAAAGAAACCAGCAGCACCTATTTTTAAAAAAAGGGGTGCAGGAAAGGGAAAGAAAAATAAGAAATCAAAAAGCAAACAATCACAGAAGCAAGCAGTCAAACAAAAACTAAGGAAAAATATCCTTTTCCATTAGGCCCCTGAGGAGATTCTCTGGCTGCTGGTGTCCATCCATCAATTGGTCTGCAGCCTAACCTCTGCAGGTTTTGATGCAGGTTTTAGCAAGTAAACTAAGTTAAATTTTTAAAAAAATAAACTTTTTTTTAGGTGGAATAAGAGATCCAAGAAAAGCTAATACAAAAATAATGTCTATGTTTTCTCTGTCTTGAAGTATCAGCTGGATGTTTGATATCTCAGTGGATCATTATTCTAAGAGGAGCCGGGAATTGAATTAGGGACCCTGTATATTCAAGGCAGAAACTCCTCCACTGAGCTAAATTTTCTTGTTGGGTCAGTGAGCTCTTCAGAAACCTATCCAGTCACTTTACCTAGGGCAGGTTTGACTCTGCAGTTGCATGGATTCCTACTGCTTAAGAGTCTGTCCCTGACCCCTTTCTGTTCTTATTGCTTGCTTTCCCAGGGCAGCAGGATGAAATAGCCTGTGTGAGCAGATCCCCGCTCACCTCTCCTGGTCAAGTTGAGCTCCCTTTTGAAATTTAAATGGGACTCTGGCAAGTGAACTCAAGCAGAAAAATGACTCTCAATTCTCTTCCAGACTACCTCCTCTTCCCAGGGGACCCTAAATAGACCCTTGGAAACTTATTAAGTGCTTCCCACTGCCCACATCCCTTTGGGGAGTTGAATATTTGCTAGTTTTTAGCAAGGGACTAATCAATTGCCTGACTCCACCCTCTCTTAGGCCAGGTTTCTCTATCCCAGGGCGGTTAGTTAAGGGCTACCTCAGCAGAGTCACCTGTACCCTCTTCCTGGTATCACCTTGATCCAGTTGTTATGTTCCCCAAAGCTCAAAAGGGGTACAGGCAACCAAACTCACAGAAAGGAATCCCTTCTCCAGCTTTGCCAGAACCGTCCCACTCTGGGAGAACTCTCCCTCCTGCTGGGTGGCCAGCAGTGGGAGTAGAGGCTCACAGTGGCTTCTTACCCTTGAAGGTGGGGCTTAGCTGTCTGCCTTTGCCAGCCACAGTGACCAGAAACTCATGGTTTTACCTTGAGCAATTTATCTCTTCATCCAGCTCCCTGATGCCCTGAAGCCCCCCACTCTGTGGGTTCCCAAAACAGTTCACTGGGGCAGGATCTCACCCCCACTCAGGTGTTTGTTTGTTTTTTTGTGTATGTGAGAGAGATGGTGAGTGCCCAGTTAAACCAATGCCATCTTGCTGTTTCTCCCTCAGTATGATTATTTACATTATTTTATGATTATTGAAGATGAACTAGAACTGACTTTTTCATATATTTTTAATACTTTATATTATATAAATATTACATAAATATATAGGGAATTCCATATGCCCCCACTCCCTCCCTACCACTCCCACACTTTCCCATGTTAACAACTTCCCTCGTTCATGTGGTACATTTGTTACAATTGATGAACACACCTTGGAGCATTGTCACTAAGCATAGATTATAGTTTACATTATAGTTTGCACTCTGTCCTGCACAATTTTGTAAGTTATGACAAAATATATAATGGCCTATATCTATCATTGCAATGTCTTTCAGGACAATTGCAAGGTCCTGAAAATGTTCCCCTATTGCACCTATTTTTCCCTCTCCCTTCCCTCAGAATCTCCAGTGGCCATTCCCTCCAGAACAATGATAAAAGTTCCTCCACTGCTACAGTAAGTCTCTGGTAGAAAAACCATAAGCCTACTCCAGTTCATTGTTTATTCACCAATCCTGAGGATCCTGGGATGGGGATGCCCATTCTATATCTAATTGAGAATAGGGTTTTAGATCCCATGGGGCTGATGGTTGGGACTATCTTGCTTTCAGTTGCAGACTTT
This sequence comes from Cabassous unicinctus, assembly GCA_029593785.1. Classification (NCBI taxonomy): domain Eukaryota; kingdom Metazoa; phylum Chordata; class Mammalia; order Cingulata; family Chlamyphoridae; genus Cabassous; species Cabassous unicinctus. The sequence continues at coordinate 8,240 of JAQZBX010063539.1, read as the reverse complement.
CTCTATTCTTTGGGATGGGTGTTGTCCATCATCATCTCCTTTTTAATTGCCCTGAGTTAGTCCAATGAGCTGGAGAGTGGGGGTTGCAACTCTGCTGAGATTCAAGGCCCAACTGGCACAAAGAAAGCTCAAAAATATAAGTCTCTTCAATATGCACCTATCAAGTCTAGTACTAACCATAAGTTCAAATAGAAGGGACAGAAGAGCCATGTGTAGGGAAACCACAAATGAGTCCAACTCTGTGATACCGGGAAGCATAAAATCCAGAGTAGGGCTCACTGGCAGAGCACCAAACTCCTGAGCTGTCTGTCCTGCTATTAGTGTCTGGATGCCTTTAAAAACCGCAGGAGACACATTATTTGAGGCAATATTTACTGTGGCAGTCAATGACATCCTGCAGAGATGTGCTTAAGCGTAACTTCTGGAATGACCTCCTGATTCACTTTGAAATCTCTTAGCCATAAAACCTCATTTGTATTTAAGATTTTCTCCTTTTGGTCAATGTCTTTTTTCAGGTGCATTTTTAGTTGGTGCTGGGTAATCCCTCAGTGCCAGGAAGGCTCATCCCCAGGTTTCATGTCTCACACTGGGGGGAAGGTCATGCATTTATATGTTGAGTTTAGCATAAAGAAAGCCCACATTTGAGCAGCAAGGAGGCTTTCAAGAGGTAACTCTTAGGCACCATATCATACTAGATTAAGTTTCAATAGCTTCAAGAAAAGTTTCGCAAGTGCAGTCATCAATATCAAGGGCTCATCTCAATGGCCCACCCTATTTCACTAGGCACTGCCCCTGTATTCTGGGACTTGTTGCTGTCCCATTAGAGAATGTGGCAGAGCACCCCAGGATGAGAATTTGATATTTTTTCAGTTGTTATGGGGATCTCCACCCACCATGACAAAGCCCCATGAATACTTGAACACATTCATATGCCCTAGCAGTATGCCCCAGGTAAACCTCCTCCCATGCATTCCCCATCACTGACACCCTCCACCAATGATCTTCCCCTGCCACAGTTTGGACCGTTCTGTGATCCAAACCCTCTTAAAAAAATGAAACCAACAAAATAAGCAAGTAAAATTATTGAGAAGATGAAATAATAATAGTTTTAAAAGTAGCAAACAAAATACAAAAAAATTGAAAAAATTTGAAATAATTAAAAGAATTGTTTTGACATTGTGTCTTTCACAATGTCAAAGAAACTTTTTAAAGCTATATTCTTTTCAAGAAAATTACATGATCCTTTTGTACAACTCCAAACCATGGAGGAAAAAAAACAGTCCTTTTGTACAGTTTACCATTGTACCTTTAATATAATATTAAATCCTGAGATGAGATTAAGTTAAATTATTCCCCAGTGCTCTCCCATATAACTTTCCAGCACTAAATAGGAGACAATAAATGTGTTTCTACAATGTGAAGTCAAGAAATTATGTATTTCAGTCATTTATTAAATACCAAAATTCTTAAAGTAGAAACTGAGAGAAAGAATATCCAGATCCACTAAATAAATAGTGGAAAAGGCAAATATATATTCCTGCTTTAAATTTTTGCAAGGATAAATCTTTGTTTCAACACACAGTTTTCCAGATTTTAATCTTAGATTTAATCTCCATTATCTATGTGTTCATTCACTCACATGATCATTTGCTGTCATTTCAGACTCCTCCAAGCACAAGAGGCAAGGGCCAGGGGCAGTTTTCTTACTGATGTGACATTGTGTTGTGAGGGAGACAAGCTGAACTGAAAGAGATACACTAATATTTTACTTTGGTCTTGCCTGCAAGTAAAAGTGGCACCTTTGAAATGATAATGAACCCTTCAATGATATTGGTAAATGCAGGATATATATGAAATACAAAGATTGTTGCAAAACCACTCTACCCCAGAAACCACAGTTATCAAATCAGTTTGTACCACATTAGCATGTGGGTAAGTCACCTGGGTTGAATAGTAGTAACTACAGGTTAAATGGAAGATGAAGGCCATGAAAAGACACTGGAATTTCGAAGGGGAGTCACAGAAACCGGTGTTGTCTACTTACCTTTGGTGAAGAATCTGTGAATCCCCCAGCATTGCTAACACAACCCCATAAGAATAATTTAGGGGTTTCCTTCCTCCTTTGAGACATTCCCTGAGGAGAAGGCATGTAACTTGTAGTTAAGCAGAAAGTATTTGAAGGCTTCAAAGCAATCCAATGGGATACCTGCTAAATTCACAGCACATCTTTTTATTCCCATATGAGGAGATTTATTTTAAATATGCTTCCACAACTTCTTTTGATTAACATCTTATGCTGCCACCCAGAATCTGTAATCAATATGTTATACTTGTAAGTCAGATATTTTAATCTGTCCTGTAACCTTTAATAATTCCCTTTTAGTACAGTGACTTATTCATGTCTTTATGACTGAGGACACAATGGAGAAGTGTTTACAACTGCCTAATGCATTGTTTAAAAAAATTCTACAAGGGAAACACAAGATATCTATATGTGTGAACATTTTTCTTAAAAGTTGTATTTTAACCTATTATTAAAATATAATATATGTATAAATTGATGCACACACCACAAACAAATTTGACAAATAGCATATTTGTATAACCTCATTCCATATGAAACAAAAACAAAAACAGGAAAAAGCAGCACAAAACATTATTAGAACCCAAAAAAAATCACTTAGTTTCCCTTCCACTATGAACAACAACCCTTCTCCCAAAAAAACTATAACCACTATTCTGTATTCTAAAAGCTCATATATTGTTTTCATCTATTTCTGTACTCTAAATAAGTAGATAACTTTGCATATTAATTTTTATGACTGAGTTCCTTCACTTAATTAACTGTTACATGTATGTTAGATTGCTCATTTACATTTCTGTATAGAGATCCATTTTATAAATATTCTGCAAATTAGTTATCTACTATTTTATTGTTCATTACAATCATTTGGGTGTTTTATGAATATGTGCTCCAATGAAAATTCAAATGTATATTTTGGTGGACATATATATGTATATATATATTCCCGTTGGATATATTCTTTGCCGAGTCATAGAGTATGTGTATTTAGCATTAGTAAATATTTCCAAATTGTTTCCCAAAGTGCTTATACCAAGGTACACTTGTACTAGAAGTGCACAATAGTAATTAGTGCTCTCAATATTCTTGTCAAGAATAGCCATGTTAGCCATTCTCGATATGCAGCTGTCTCATTGTAGTTTTCATTTGTGTTATCATGATGCTTAATGAAATTGAGAAGCTTTTCAAAAATTAAATGGCCATTTAGAAATTTTCTTTTGAAACTTTTCATCCAAGTCATTTGCCAATCTTTATATTGGGTTTCATGCCAATTACTTACTGATTTGTAAGAGTTCTTTTTACATTCTGCATGTGAATTCTTTTCAGTAATATATGCATGATGATGTATGTCCGATATAAATACACCCTCATGTTTGAGTGTTGCTCTTCTCATACTGTTAACTTTACTGAACAGAATTTCTTAAAATAGCCCAAATCTCTTTTAAAAAATTATATCATTAGTGTTCTGTTTATAAACCATACACATCACAAAGATCTTTCTCTATGACTTCCTCTAAAACTTTTTTGCATTTCACATTTGGATCTTCAATCTATATAGAATTGATTTTGTGTAGGGTATGAGGTAGATGTCTAGATTTTTATTTTTCCAAAAGGGATATACAAATTACCTAATGCCATTTATTGAAAAGGTCACCCTTTCTCTTTTGGAGAGCAGTGATGCTTCCATGATAAGTGAGGTGACCAATGATGCATAAAACTGTGTTTAGACTCAGTATGTTGCTCCATTGGTCAGTTGGTCTATCCTTGGGACAATAAGATATTTTCATAATTACTGTCATTTCATAATCAGTTGTGATTTCTGGTCCTGTAATTCCTGTAACATTTTTCTTTTTCTTTAAGATTATCTTTGCTAATTTTTTTGTTTTGCCTTTCTGAATAAATTCTACACCTTGCTAAGTTTCCAAAGAAGGAAGAAAGGAAGAAATGAAGGGAAAAATTCAGAAAGGGAGGGTTAAAGGAAGGATTTATATTTAGGTTTTATTGAAACTGTAGATTAACCTAGGATACTGGGAATTATTACAATATAAAATTTTCCATTTAATGGGCATATTGTGAATACATTTCCATTTATTTAGCTCTTTTGAGATAATTTTTATACTTATCAATTAAAAGGCCTTAAATTTCTTTTGTTAGATTTATTTTTATGTTGGGTTTCTTTTTACAAAATACTTTTGTTATGTTATCTCTCCTTCAAATTGATTTTCTAATTGTTTTTTGCTGTAATATAGATCTAAAATTTATTTTTCTAAATTTATTTACTATCCAGGAAATTTATTAAACTCTATAAATCTAATAATTAATCTATACTCTTTTCTGTGTACTGAATCATAACATTTATTAAAAATAAAGTTTGCTATTTCATTTCCATTTTTTACCTTTTATTTTTTTCCATCCAAACTGAAATACAAAAAATGTCCAGGATGTATGAATATAAATAATGTGACTGGGACTCTTAGTTTTGGAGTCAATTTCCATATGAAAGATTTTAATATTTCATTATTACACTTGATAAAAGAATGTCATTTTAATGGAGCAGAAACCCTGGAAAGAAAGGTTCCAACAAGGGAGTTCACATAGTCGATTTAAACTGCAGTTCTCTAATGACAGATGATTCTGAACACAATTTCATGGACTTAGCTGCTGTGACAGTTTGAAGTTTTTGTGGATCCCAGATAAGATCATATCTTTGAAGCTAATCCTTTCCTGTGGGCCCCCTTGATTGGATTATATTCTCAGGGGCCTTTGACTGGATTACTCCAGTGAGGTGTGACCCAGGGAGGGTCTTGGTCATCTTGGTGGAGTCCTAAAGAAACAGAGGACTGAAAGGAGAGACCCATGAAGAAAAAGCCACAGAAAAGGAGAGAAGGAATCTAGGTACTCAGAGAGGAACACTAGAGAGAAGAAACCATGGAAGGAGCAGCCAGAAGCTGAAACAATGAGACCCTGAAGAAAAGCACATCCCTTCATGTGCTTTGCCACATGGAAGGATTCCAGGATGGCCAGCAGCTGAACTTCAGTGTGACAACATCTCTCATGATGCCTTGATTTGGAAAGTTTTATGAACTCAGAACCTTAAGCTTTTCACTTAATAAAAGCTGTTTTATGTTTTCTCCAGAAGCTTTATACCATCTTTTATATGAATGTCTAAGTTTCATTCTGAAAGAAGTTTTACATAATGGTGAATATAGTGAATCAATGTAACTTTTTTCTCTCAAAATGCTGTTCAAGTTTTTCATACCCATTGTTTGCAAAAGACTTTACTTCTCCATGAATTGTCCTTGGTATCTTTGTTGACTATCAGTTGACTGTAAATGTGTGAATCTATTTTTGAACTCTCTCTTCTGCTCCGTTGAACTGGGTATATAGCTTTTCACCAGAACCACACTCTCTTGATTATTTTTGTTTTATAATAAGTTCTGAAATTAGAATATGTTTCTTCCAATTTTATTCATTTTCTAAACTGTTCTAACTATCTTAGTTCCTTTGCTTTATTTCATCAAATGTAGAAACAGCTTGTCAATTTCTACCAAAATGCTTGCTTAATTTTAACTGCGGTTGCAGTGAATCTATAGAAAAAATTGGGATTGTGTTTAATTAATGAATTAACTCTTTCCAGTGGTCTGCCTACCAGTATCATCATTCTCTGTTAACCAAAATCTTTGGGTATGAGGCTAAGGCGTACATTTATTTTAAACATTTTTTCTAGATTTTCTTATATACATACCCAGGTAGCAATCTATAGATTAGTATATGAAATCCTCAAGAAATGAAGAGATTTTATACTACTCAAAAAGCATGAACTTTAACTCTGTCAGAACTCTAATATTCTAAAGTTCTATCATACAATACATTGCAGTTATCACTATTCTATCCCTGAGATTACAGTATAATTTTGTTTATTCATATCTTATTTTCTCTCTGAAAATTTGTTGAGTTTAAATCTATCTCTCATCATAGAAGTGTAGCACTTTAAATATTAAATATGAAATAAACTAATTTCTATTAAACACTTATAAATTCTGTCACATATTATTCTTTCATATGATTTCTTTTATTATATACATTCTTACCTGATTTTTAGAAAATTAAGCAGTTTGTATTTCCAGGTAGAAGAAACTGGATATCACAGAACTCATGTTATTAACCCAATATCACTTAGCTCATTAATATCAGAGGAAGGATGATGTTCTATATTATTAGATTTCTTTTCCAATACTATGTCATATATTTTTTTCACTGGTGGGTCAATTTTATTAGAAGTCAGAGTTTACCCATGCATTCAGTTTTATCATATAGTCCATTTTTTTCAGAACGATTCACGTTTCCTACAGAGGAAAAAAACAACCTGTGCTTTTATGTCCCAGAGGAGATTTAGTGTTATTTCTCCTTGGGGCATCCTCTGTGGACTTCAAGAATAACTCATTAAGCTTATAAAAGAATCCAACTGCATACTATTCAGATAATGCTTTGAGTTAGCAGTTAAGTTCCACAGGTAAGAGGAAAGGATTTTTAATATTTTAATCACAAAATATTTTAGAAGCTGTAAATTCAAATCTCAAGATATGTGCTTTACTATATTCATATTATATGCATTAATATTTAAATTTGTGATGGTCGAGTCTAGTTAACTCAGTGCTGTATTAAAGTGTGAACTGCATGCCTTCCAGGGAACATAATAGAGAAAATAGGAAAGGCTAGCTACATATTAGGTAAATAAATATAAGTAAGTAGAGTTATAATGAGAAATTTGTTTTAATTTTCTTGATGGAAGTTATAGTCAAAATAAGGGCAATAGAAATAAGACACTTTATTAATTTGGGGAGAAAATTAGTTTATAACCAGCCTTTGAGTATATGCCACTTTGAGCATAATTACATATATATTTTTTTCTGAAGGAGGAATAAAAATTAATTAAAATTTTATTTTATTAGTAAGCTAATTGATCTAGAAACCACTTTCGTTGGTGTTTTTCTTTTTTAATTTCATGTCATTATTTAAGTTTGATGTCTTTTAAAGAATAAATATAATTGAGGATAATATTTTGTTCTTTTTCTAGGAAATGATTCTAGAATTTTGGCATGTCACAATGGTATTGCAATATGGACAAGTGAAAAGAGATTAGAGTGTGGATTCTAAAAAGTCTGGGCTTGAGACCAGGCTCTGTTAATAACTAACTGTGTAACCTTTGTCATGTTGCATTTTTAACTGGGCATGAGATTTCTCATCTTTACAGGAACTCTAATATTTTAAAATTGCAGGTTGTTATGCAGATTGCACAAGATAATGTATTCAAAAACTCAACCTTCAGTAGCCATTTAATAAGTGGTAACTGCAATCATAGTTTTCCCTCTTCTAAAGTGGTTCATAAAAAAATTCTCATGGAATATCTCTTACTTTATTTTTTCAGACTGTATGAGAATTCAGGAAATAGTTTTCAGTCTTCCAGAATGATCATGATTTTTTTTTTTAATTCAAGCTCTATTTTTTTCTTTCTAGATTTTATCCCCTCTTACAGGAAAACCACCTACACCTAGACATAAACAATCCAATTTCTACAAATATTACTTAATGGAAATACCTGTTTGAAGATCAGCTTGGTGAAGTGGCTAAACCTCAACTCTTTAAAATTTTATTTCTTCAATTCCTTTCAGTGAAATGGATAACTTCTTTAATGGGGCATCATTCATTATAAAATATATCTTTATTCATATACCACCTCTTAATCTATAGACAGAATCAAAGAAATCAATACTTGCCAGGGAATTATTTCAGGAAGATATTCAAGAAAATTAAAGAAAACACATTCTTTACTTACATAGCAAAGGCAGAATGCAAAAAATGGATGAATTTTTACAGCATATTAAAGCACAGAATAATGAGATTCATTGGATTTACTCTCAATAGAAAGTATTTTAATATATGGTTAGTTTCATATAACAAACATATAATTAAAAGAAGAAATATTTGGCATATGGTTTGTAACCCATTCATTGGTCAATACTGTGATGATAAAAGTTGATTTTATAGCTCTCTATTAATTCTGTTTCACATAAGTAGAATTTGGATGTCATATTTCAATTGATGCATGCTAAGTAAAGAATCAAAAATTTAATTTAATACAAAATAATTAAAGAAG
>JAQZBX010063538.1:0-16673 GCA_029593785.1 Cabassous unicinctus | reverse complement strand
GATTTATTTATTTTATTTATTTATCTCCCCCTTGCTGCTTGTGCTGCTGTGTCCATTCGCTGCGTGTCTTCTCTGTGTCTGCTTATCTCCCCCTTGCTGTGAGGTCTTGCCGCATCAGCCCACGGTGCCGTGAGCCGGCCTGCCCTCACAAGGAGGCCTCGGGACGCGAACCCGGGCCTCCCATATAGTAAACGGGGCCTCTATCCACTGAGCCACACCCGCTTCCCTCAAATATTTCTAAATTTGGCCAGTGAGCGTCCTTTCAGACTGATTCATGTGCCTTGTTGAGAATTTTTTTTTACTGTTACAAGATGTTTTAGACTCACTTTGTACTTTCCATACTGAAGTCCCGGAATCGGCTATTTCTCTAAGAAGTTCTAGTTTTAGTGAGGAATGATTTAGATTTAGAGATCAACATCTGATGCTGGGTGTGCTCCTTTCTGCTGGGGTGTCACTGGTCCTCGATTCTTTCAAAGGATAGAGCTAGAGACTATGTGTGTATATTTTTAAACAGGAGTTTATAGTACTATTTCTAATTCCTGATCTATAAAGGTGCTTTTTTTCCTTATTCCATTCTATATATCTCTCTTCTCCCACAGTAAGATTCCTGGTTCCCAAAAAGACTTAGTGTATTTACTCATTTGATCAATGTTAAACACAAACTAGTTTAGAAATTGTTATACCATACCACTATGAACAACAAACCTAGAAATAAAGTTTAAGATTCCTTTGCAGTTCTTTTTGTCTTTAGAATGTTTATAATTAATGTTCCAACCTAATGTAAGTACTTAATGGGTACTTAAAACAAATTTCATTTGGAGAACTGTGATATAGCAATTAGTTAATTTTAACCAAATCAATTTCAGTGCAATAGTTGTACATATCCTGAGGGACATGCTATAAAATAATTTTTGTCTTTACAACAAAGTATCCTTCAAATTGACTTCTTATATTTAAATTTCATGTTAATTTTAGTGGAGCACAAATTACTAGAATTATTCCTCTTGGGGCAAACTTTATTTTACCTTAGACAGAGAATTGATGTTCCAAGACACAAGGAAAAAATAGAACTCATAAATTAGATATGAAAATAAGGCAGATAAAGAAATTAGAGAAAAAAGAGACAAATATTTTTTTTTTAATTAAAAAAAATAGGATATTTTGGAATATTGGTTCTTATAAGCGAATCAGTTAATGTAGCTCTCAGCTTCCTGGCAGCCTTTATTTAAAAAGGGAATATTCAGTTGAATGGATTTCAGATGCTTGAGAAAAGAAAACAAGGTTTCTTTGGCATTGGATTATAGAAGGAATTCTATTGTGGGAATCAACAACATCTCTATTTTTGCAATAGAAACACAGTGTTTCTTGAATGGTTATATCAGTGCTGTTGAATATATGAAATTAAATGATACTTTAAAAGGCATTTATGTTGTTTTCTAATCTTTCAGGGATTGAATTTAGGAAATTGGTAATTAATATGCCCCTTGGACTCTTTCAGATACAAATTTTTATTTTGGCAGCACCATAGCTTAAGTAATCTACTTGAAACTTCATATTTAAGTGATAGACAGTTATTAGTTGGTTCAAGTATGCATGAGTGTCCTTGCTTTTATTTGCTGAATACCTAAGTATTTTATTCATTAAAGCAAGACTCAAATATTTTTTTGTAGTTCTCTATGGTGCTAGGTACAAGGGAGACCAAAGAAAGCACACATTATTTCCATTCCTTGTAATAGCTTATATTCTTTTAAGGTTACTGGAAATTTGTATAAATAAGAAGCAACTTAAATACACATTTGGAACACTTCTCTTAGAATATATGTATTTTTAACATGAAATTGCTGTATTGGCATGATACTATATTGTGCAAATCAGAAAGTTTTATCTTTGGATGTGTACTTTCACTGTCTCAACCTTGAAAACAAGTCCTCAAAAATGTACTGGTTTTGCTCCCCATTCTAATTTTACAATTATAGTTTTCCCCAATCTTGATTGACTTTAATTTTTCCATTAGATTTAACTTGTGAATCATAAGGCTAGAAATGCTCCACAGGTGTAACCCGATTCCCCCCTCCCCACCCCTTTGGCCTTCAGAGCATTTTGTTTTTGTTTTTGTTTTAATTTTTATTTTTTAAAAGAAAACCAAACCAAACCAGGACTGATGGTTTAATCTGTCTGCAGGGATGGGTGTTGCAGAGCCTCTGGCAATCTCTTGTCCTAGGGTTTGACAGCCTTCTTCATTATTGTCTGTTTAACCAAAACCCCTACTAGTATAAATAAGCTTTTTCCCTTGGTTTGTTCTAACTGAAAATAGAACATACAATCATGATTATAGAAATGGCATCCCATTTTTACCCCCATTCCAAAAGACTTTTTCTTTTTCAATCTAATTTCAACTACTGTTACTAACCCAAGTTAATTTTAGATACTATTTCTGAAAGCCTCAGTTTTGGCATTTATTGAGGTGTTATTTGAAATATTAATATATTTAGAGCAGAAATGTCGTTTTTTAGGGAATCTAGAGCAACAGCAAAGCTGAGGTCAAACTGCCATAAGGATGGACACCAAGGAAGCTGTGTTTGGGACAAAAAGAAATCAAAATAAGGTAGATGCAAAGTAGAGAAAAGCACTGGACCCCGGGGGGAGGGGGTGGTAGGTGGGAGTGGGTTGTATCACCTCTAATGGTGTAAAGAATAGTTAGATTTCTGAAGAGCAAGCCATGAAAGGCTTATAGGAAATACTAAGGATTTGGGTTAAAGTACTGTACTACCTTCCCTCTGAACGTACAAGTTTTAGCTGACTTTTAGCTAGCAGAGTACTTTAAAAATTGATAAGGTTAGGTGTTTTGATGGGGGTGGGTCCTAATATTCTGGGTTAGTATTTCCTCTCTGGATAGTTGTGAAAGAACTATTGGTATTAATTGATTAAACCATTGCCAAACCCCAACTTCAGTTACTAATGCCTGGTATTACTTGGCAGTCAAAAAGGGATCTCCGATTGAAGCATTAAACTGACAAATCAGTACAGAAATGTAATTTTTCCTTTTCTTTTTGTGATGTAAAGACTGTATTTCTCTTCATAGCAACATGAACCGTGAAGACCGGAATGTGCTGCGTATGAAAGAACGGGAAAGGCGGAATCAGGAAATTCAGCAGGGTGAAGACGCCTTCCCACCTAGCTCTCCTCTCTTTGCTGAGCCATACAAAGTTGTAAGTTATCCTTCTTTGAGTGTTTTTCCCAATAAAGCAACATTTTTGCTTTTAAAATGTTTTAAACTTGAATTTTTATATTAGAAAAAAATTATAATGTATTGCTATTTAGCAGTTTTTCCTTTCCTCCAAATAGGATGCACTTTTTTTTAGGTAAACTTTTCATTGGAGTATACATGCATACAGAAAAACACACAAATTAAGTATTAGGGCTGTGTGAATTTTCACAACATGAACACACTCACATAATTAGTACTGACCTCAAGAAATAAAACATGTTAGGTACCCTAGAAGCCCTTCTCAAGCCCCCTCCCATTGCTGCCCTGTACTCTTTTTTTTTTTTTTTTTTTCCTTTTCTTTATTATTATTAAAAAAATTCTTTTTGCTACCCTGTACTCTTAAAATGTGTTGTGGATTAGTCAGATATTCATCTCTATACTTCTGGCTCTGCCACCAAGCCTAGGCAGACATTTCACCTTTCTGAGCTCTGGATTAATTTAAATTTTTTATGAATCAGTATCTGTAATCTGCTAATTTCTAGATATTTTTTGGGTATAACATCATTAAAAGATGAATATTTTATGGATTCTTTTGTTGCTCCCTAATTTCTTCCCATTTGGTTACTTAGTTTATTAAATTTCACTGACAGTATGTCTGACTATAAGTGTATCTTCAGTATCAGTCTGGCTCTTTTTCTCTTATCATAGGCTAAATTCTCTGATTTTCATTCTAATGTATTTGCTGCTTAATCAGCAATATCAGATTTATATTAAAACATATGCCAGAGGTGTTCAATAAATTTGAACCAATTGCTATTTTTAATATTACTGTTGTATTTGATTTGGGATTATATAGAATACTAAATGTCGTTTCTCATGACTATTGTAGCTTTAGTGGCTATAATGTCTAACATTTGGTTTGATTTTGGATTTCATTTGAACTGTTTTCCTTACATTATGAAGGTTTATATTGTATATAATAGTTAAAGCTGTAGTACAAAAGTAATGATCATTGTTGGCTTACAGTATGTGGTTGACAGCATAAGACTTTTTTTTCTGGAGAAATACTAAAGTACAACATATCCTAGATTTTTACCCTATTATATTTGGTGTTTATAGAAACCATTTATAAGACATATAAAAGCCATTTATTAGGTGCTTTTAAGTATTTTCCAATTTAAAGGTAGTCGTACTATTGTGATCATTTTTGTGAGTGTCACGCAAAACCTGTATTATGGATTAAAAAAGGCATGTTGAAAAAAACAAGAGTTTTTTGTCCAGAATCTTTGAGTCATCCTGCCATTTATTTTGTAATTACACTAATGAAATTGGATTTGATTTTGATCTTGATATTGTCTATAAATGAAAGTATATTTCCCTCTCCTGTTTCATAGAAATCAAACTGATTTTTAGATAATGTAAAGTCATTATTGATTCATGCCAACCTCCAAATAGTGGTGGTTCTATTTTGATTCCAGGTTAATGTAACCACTGAATTTTCTTTGTTCTATGTACATAAATAAGGATCCTAGAGCTTGTAGACATCCTGGACCTTCTTATTACCCAAGAATAATTCTTTGAAACTTGAAATATGCACTGTTGACTTCAAAAGCTTATTGGTCACAATTAGAAGGCAGAATTTAAAACCTTATCAACTGTTGGATTTCCATTCTTAATTTGTTTGAGAATTTTATTAACTTGATGAGTCACAGAAGCAGAGGGAATTAAGATGAAAAAACCCAATTAGATATAACTTGTTTTACTACAATTTTGTTTCTACCTCTAACCATAACATTGAATTATAAAAAATAAAATATTTTCCTAGCCTGCCAAATATAAGAGTTGATTAATCTGCTGGCCTGGTACTTAATTACATAAAAGCAGGTTCTTTATTTTTTCTGCTCTTCAAAAGACTTTTGCTGCTATGCCAGTATTTTTATTGATGAAATTCAGATATTTTTCTTCCTGGAATTAATGTTTATGAGTGACCTATAGAGTATTTGTGTTTTAATAAGGTTGCTTTTAGAACCGTTCAGTGAATATTTTTCACTATGAAAATTGTATATTTGGAGTTTGCTTCCAGATGTTAACCTCAAGTTATAAGGTGAAACTTTGCTTTAAAAGGACCTTTTTTTTTTTTTTTAATATATTTTTTATTTTTTTAAAAAAGATACATAGATTACATAAATGTTACATAAAAAAATATAGGGGATTCCCATATGCCCCACTCCCATCCCCTGCCACATTTTCCCACATTAACAACATCCTTTATTAGGGTGGTACATTTGTTACAATTGGTGAACACATTTTGGAGCATTGCCACTAAGCGTGGATTGTAGTTTACATTGTAGTTTACACTCTGTCCTGCACAATTTTGTAAGTTACGACAAGATATATAATGGCTTGTATCTGTCATTGCAGTGGTATTCAGGACAATTCCCAAGTCCCAAAAATGTCCCCATATTACACCTGTTTTTCCCTCTCCCTCCCCTCAGAACCTCCTGTGGCCACTGACTCCACATCAGTGATAAAAGTTCTTCTGTTGCTGGAATCACAATAAGTCTATACTAGAATACCAGTAAGTCTACTCTAGTCCATTGTTCATTCCCCATTCCTGAGGATTCTGAAATGGTAATACCCTTTCCACCTCTAATTGAGATGGGGCTTAGATCCCATGGGGCAGATGGATGGAACTCTCTTGCTTGCAGTTACAGACTCTCTGTTCCTTGCAAGGAGAGATGGTCGTTGTCCATCATCATATCTTTGTTAGTTGTCCTGGGTGAGTTCAGTGAACTGGATAGTAGGTGTTATAACTCTATTGAGATTCAGGGCCCAGCTGGTACATGGACAGCCCAAACATTTAAGGCTCTTGGACATAACATCTATCAACTCTAGCACTAACTATAGGTTCGAATAGAAGGGGCAGAAAAGCCATGTGTAGGGAAACCACACCTGAATCCAACTCTTTCACACGGGGAAGCATAAGTTTAAAAGGACCCTTTTCATTTGAAATTTGGAAGGTCCTTTAGAAGCATATTTTACTTCTGATTTTGCAAATTGTGTAGTTTCATTTTACCTTTTTTTTTTTTTTTTTGGTAGACTAGCAAAGAAGACAAGTTATCAAGTCGTATTCAGAGTATGCTTGGAAACTACGATGAAATGAAGGATTTCATAGGAGACAGATCTATACCAAAGCTTGTTGCAATTCCCAAGCCTACAGTACCACCAACAGTGGATGAAAAATCTAATCCAAATTTCTTTGAACAGAGACATGGGAGCTCTCACCAGAGTAGCAAATGGACTCCAGTAGGACCCGCACCCAGCACTTCTCAGTCTCAAAAACGTTCCTCAGGCTTACAGAGTGGACACAATAGCCAACGGACCAGTGCAGGTGGCAGCAGTGGCAATAACAGTAGTGGCCAGAGGCATGACCGTGACTCATACAGCAGTAGTGGGAGCAGTAGCCGGAAAAAAGGCCAGCATGGATCAGAACACTCCAAATCACGTTCTTCCAGTCCCGGAAAACCTCAGGCTGTTTCTTCATTAAGCTCCAGTCATTCCAGATCTCATGGGAATGATCACCATAGCAAGGAACATCAGCGTTCCAAATCACCTCGGGACCCTGATGCAAACTGGGATTCTCCTTCCCGTGTACCTTTTTCAAGTGGACAGCACTCAAATCAGTCTTTCCCACCTTCATTGATGTCAAAGTCAAGTTCAATGTTACAGAAACCCACTGCTTATGTGCGGCCCATGGACGGACAGGAGTCTATGGAACCAAAGCTGTCCTCTGAGCACTACAGCAGCCAGTCCCATAGCAACAGCATGACTGAGCTGAAGCCCAGCAGCAAAGCACATCTCACTAAACTGAAAATACCTTCCCAGCCCCTGGATGTAAGTTACACTTTTAGAACTTTCAATATTGCAAATATGTGAAGTAAGTTGCCCTGAAATTATGATTGACCTAATGCTGCCTCTTTGCCTTAATAATAAACAATGTAAAAGCTTAAAGAAAGACTGTGAGTCAGTCCCAAGTGGATTCATGGAGCTGTTAGCTTCCCCTCTTGGGCAGTAGAGGGAATATCATTCATTTTTTCCAAAAATTTAAATGACAAGTGAGTTATAGAACAAAAGCATGATCGATGATCCATCAATACCGTAGATTTTCACCTTTTAATTTGATGGAATAATGTATTAATAATGCACCTTGTTTTCTTTTGTTTAAAAAAGAAAATTAACTTCTCTATTATGTCTCATATTCTTGAGTGAGATACAGGTCATGACTTGTAAATTTTAGGTCTTTCTCAGGTTCATGGAGATGGTAATGTATGATTTGGATGCTGTGATCCTTTTGTCTGGTTATACTTAAAGAATTGAGACAGCTGCTCCAAATTCACCATGATGGTTTGAAATTTACAGTATTTATAACTATATACAAAAACATAATATTCAGAATAACCAAAGAAGTTAACATTCATTGTTAAAATAGTTGAAATTTTATCTTTTAATGTAGTTCTTGCAGTGAAAAAATTAAACAGTAATGTCAGTAGCCAAAAATCATAACTCATAGATCAGGTACTAGGTGGGTAAAATGCTATTTTGGGAACATTTAAAAGTCTTTCTTGTGTCCTTGATAAACTCATTGTAGTGGCATTTGTCACGTGATTACTTCTCCCAAGAGAACAGCACAGTGGTAATTTGTTCTTTCTTCAACAACATAATCCTTTGAGGTATACTTGAGTTTGAACTACAGTTCTCTAAATCCCTGTTTGTACCTTAGAATAAGCAGCTTAACTTTTGTGATTTAAGAAAGATGATGTAAAATGTCCATTATGTTCCAGACAAATAATCTTTCAATAATATTGAATTTATCTGCTTATTTGTTAGTTTATGTGAAATGATGTGTCTCATTATCATGCTGTATTCAAACCTAAATAAACTTTTAAATATTTTGACAAACCTGCTCACCTGAAAATTTACATTTAAAACATTTTTTCTTATCTAAATATAAGAAAGATAAAACTTTAAAAATCTTTGAAAAATATAATTAAGTTTCTCAAGCCATGAAGTTTCATTAAAATTTTTTAGATGCTTGAAAATTTAATATTTTAAGGAAATTAGTCCAAAGATTCTTGTTAGTGTTCTGATTTGGAGTAATGTGATAATAAATAGTACTTTAAATCTTGTTTCATTTCTAAGAATGTTTTTATATCTGTGCAGCATATGATAAAAATCTAATAATAAATGACTCCCAATATAATGCATGTTTCTTTCTTCTGAAGGCATCTGCTTCTGGTGATGTGAGCTGTGTGGATGAAATTCTTAAAGTAAGTTGTATAGTTTCAGTCTCTTGTTTAATTATTATGCTGTGTCACCCTTCCCTTCCCCACCCCCCTTATATTTCAAACAGCAGATTGCTTACATGTGTAACTTGATTATCTCCATCAAAAACAATTGACTGTGTTCTGCTTATATTGATACTTAGGCTCCAAATCACGTGATTGGTTTACTATTTGCCTTCAAAGAGTTGGGGTTTTTGTTTGTTTGTTTTTCAATAAAATAAATTGCATTCAACAGTTTTCCTTGAAAAGAGGAAGAAACCATAAATAACTTTGCACTTTCTCAGGTTTACCAATTAATAATTTGAGTGCTAAAGAACTCAGTAATGTATCAGTCCATTACATTGAAAATAGCTTGATTTGTAAGTCATCTCTATATTTTGGTCAAATTCTACAATAAAAGATCTCCTCTGAATGCTGTACATTTGGGGTGTTTAATGGTATATGCTTAAATTTGACACATGATCAAAAATTGCATTCCACTGTTTGGCAGAAAAGAAAGTTGGTAAGTCCAGTGAAATAGTGACAGTGACAACTTTTGGCTCAATAGAGAAAAGATGCTACTGAATTTTTGTGTTTATACTTGCATTTCTTTTGAAAGACAACACTGCACTGGCTGCTTCCAGTCTGTTCTCTCTCGTTGGTTCCTTTAGCCTACTACAGGCTCTCTTACTTCCGCTGTTCTGCTGAACCTGTTTCTCTAAGGCCATTCTCTTCCCCCTCATCCAGGGGCTTCATTTACATTTTCATTCTCTGCTGTTTTAAAGAGTTTTAAGTCCCCCCCCCCACCCTTTGGAAACATCATTCTTCCCTCCTTGACTGTTGTGCTTCATTGTTTTTATTTCACATCTGCCTTTCTTGTGTCTTCTTCTCTGCCTTTTTGGAACCCTTGTGTCCTCTCTTAATTTCTTAAGTATGGATATGTTCTTCTAGCCTCTCCTCTTCTCTTTCTGCTCTTTGACTTACCTTTTCCTTCATTCTCAGGTTTTATCAGACAGCTGTTCAATTTTCCTCTCCTGCCTTGGAGTATTTTGGATTTTGGTTTATGTCTCTTTAATTGCCTCTTAGCTGGGTTTCCATTTGGATTTCTCACTGCTTCTTCATACTCAACATGTCTAAAGCCATACTTGTTAGACTTCTTCTGTTGGTAGTACTGCTATTTTTCCATGCTTGTAAGTGTAGAATCCTAATTATCTCTGAATTCTTCCTCTCATGTTCTATCTAACCACAAAGCTAGATTTAGACTTTGAAAATTCCTTAAAAACATCCATTCCTGTCATCTTGAGCTTGAATTGCATTATGCAGTCTTTACTCTGCCTTTCTGCTCCAGAGCCTCCCTCCCTACTCATCTGTTTTCTGCATTGCTACCAGCTTCTTTGCTTAAATCTCAGTTTCTTAAAAGTTAATTTCCTCCTCAAAAATTGTCATTGGCTCTCTAAGGCCCATAAAAAGAATATAGTTCAAATTTAACATTCTAGGGGAGCGGATATGGCTCAGGCCGTTGGGCCCTTGCCTTCCATGTGGGAGGCCTTGGGTTCGGTTCCTGGTGCCTCCTGGAGAAGGTAAGCAATGAACAGACAGATGAGAGAACCATCTGGGGAAAGGGGGCGGTGGGGGGAATAAATTTTAAAAAAAATTAATAAAGTAAATAAGTAAATCTTTTAAAAAGAAATTTAACATTCTAGACCTTTCACAGGCCAGTGCTAACCTCCCCCACTACTGATAAGCCATACACTTTCCTGTTCTTTTACCTCCTTAATGCAGACATTCTTGGAATGTGTTTGGCTTCTTCTTCTTATATCTAGATTCTGTATTTCCTTAGATTACCAATGAAGCCTTCCTGTATCAGACCACAGTGATAACTCTTTTCTCTGAATCTCATGTAACATTCATTTTTCAGTTGCCATGTACATAAAAAGTCTAAGGTAACATATGTCTTTCCACCAGAATCCTGAACAATGTGTGGAATTTTAATACCTGGAGGAAACCTTAGATTTTCTTATATTTAATTATCTCTTTAATGTTATTGACCATTTATTCTACATTTTATAGGTCCAGGGCTTGGCACATGGCCTTTAGTTAATAGGTGCTCAATCATTTGATCATAGTTGGATAGATTTTCTATCAAAATATTTTTGTATTTGAGGTTTAAAATGCCAACATTGAAAACCTGGGATAGATGAATTTCCGTTTCCCTTCCCTATGCACAGTGTGCAGGGAACTTCAGGCCTGCATTTTCTTCATGTTTCCTTGCCATTTAGAGTCGTTATTTAAAAAAAAAATTCTTTAATTCTAAAAGTAATATATGTTTCTTGTAAAAATATTGATTTATTAATCCAAGGCATATTAATTGAGCACCTACTATGTGCCAAGCATTGGAGATACTATAGTGATAAGAATGATAGTCTTTGTGTCCTTTGAACTAACATTCTAGAGCAGAATATAGTAAATAATCAACTATATAATACTATTTCAGGAAATGAAATGCTATTTAAAAATAAAGCATTGTCAGAGGAATAGCAAGCAATGACAGTGCAAGTGAGTGTTTTAAGAAGTTCAGGTACTATGGACTTGTCAAGCACCCTTGTCTTTCCCCTTCTGTCATTCTTTTGCCCACATGTTTAATCACTGTTAACTATCTTTCTAGAAAATTTTTTTCATGTATAAACATTCACTAGGTCATGGACTAAGACTTGTGTTTGTCCCTTAATAATATACTGTGGATATCATTTCATATCAGTAGTTAAGTTTCTCATTTTAATGTCTGCTTGGTGTTCCATTGTGTGCATTGTCTGTTGTTGGATATTTAGGCTGTTTCCATTTTTAATTATTAGCCCTTTGAACATGTAGTTTTACATAACTTTGTGGTTGTAGCTATAGGGTAAATTCCTAGAAATTAATACCACCTTTGATTTATTGAATTTTTTAGTCTGCCTGATGGCTTACTAAATGCCGGAAGTAAAACACTCCCTCTCCTTATTTTAAGTCTGATATCTTTCCCTCCCTGCTTCTCTATCATACACATGTGATCTTATCCAAACCCCCTTGGACATATTTGGTATGTGATTAGAGAGCAGGCATTGAATGAAACCAGACTTCAGGGCCTTGCCTGTTTTCCTCTCATGTGCTTTTGAAGTCTCTCTTCTGATTTCCTCCACTGGACAAAATTTTTCTATCAGTGCATGGACTTCCTATGATGAAATTGTGTCCATCACTTTCTAGGTGTGTGGCCTTGAATAAATAAACCTTTGTGCTTCAGTTTCATCTTACATAGAATGAGGATAATAATGGTATCTACCTCATAATGTCATTGTGAGTATTAAATGAGTAACAGACATGTAAAGCATTTAGCACAGTGTATGGCCCATTTAAAGGTAGACAGTAAATGTGAGCTACTTTCATTATGATTAATGCCCTGCTCCAACTCCCACAGTAGCATTTTACTATGTGCCTTGTATTTGATTTCAGGGTGATTTCTGTAGCTATTCACAGGTGTCATCACCCTAACTGTAAGCTCCTTGGAGTCAAGGAGTGCATATTATTTATCTTCCTGTTACCCCGTCCTGCCTTGCACATAATTGTGCTTAATATTTATTGATAACGTATGTATTATTTTGGAGGAGCAATCATGAAACCAGTATTTATAAATACAGATCTGGTTTTAGTGGCTGTATAATTTTTATCCTTGATCTCGTTGAAAACAAACTGTAATAATTACATTTCAGGAGATGACGCATTCATGGCCTCCCCCTCTAACGGCTATTCATACACCATGCAAAACAGAACCTTCCAAATTTCCTTTTCCAACTAAGGTAAGTAAATAAAATGTGTCTTTGATACTGTAAGAAAATTCTAAATGGCTTGACTAAATCATATGAATTCAAAATTCTGTCTTGCCATTCCCATTCTAGTGGGAGATAATAAGTAAATAAATAGATACTTTCAGATAGTGATAATTGCTATGAAGAAAATAAAATAGGGGTAATGGGATTGAGAATGTCTTGGATTTAGAGGTACTTGAGAAAGCTTTGAAGGCAATATGGGGGAGAGACTTAAAAGGCATTGATGTTTGTTGCAGACTATTATGGTATTCTAGGCCAAAGGTGGTAAGGGCATCTCAAACCATTGTCTTAGGAATCTCTTTCCATAGGATATAGCAATCATACTTATGTCCTATGGAAAGAATTTCCTCAGACAACAGCTGCAAGATCATCTAAAATCAGCAGATTTATTTATTTGTAATTAATTTATACTTACACAAATAATATGAGTACAATCTCTTTATGAAAGTTTGATGAGGACCCCTAATAATAGCCTTCCTCCAATTCTGCTGCTCATCTCACCAGAGCTACTTTCATATGTATCTTTTCAAGTCTTTTTCTGTGTATTTACATATATTTATATGTTATCATTACATATAAGAATTTTCTCATGTATTTTACTTATACACAAATATATTGTTGTGTATCTTTAATCAGTCAGCAGTATTTCTTGGAGACCTTTCCAAGTTATTACATACAGAGATATCTCATTTCCTTTAACTGCATGCATAGTATAAATGCATCCTAGTTTATTTAGCCTTTTTTCTTTGGCATTTAGGTTGCTACCAGTTTTTCATTTCTATAAACATTGCTTTAGTGGATATCTTTTTTAAAAGCTATTTTATTGCCCATTTTTTAAATGGGGTGCTTGTCTTTTTGTTGAGGGGTTTCTTTATATATCCTGAATATTAAGCCCTTTATCAGATATGTAGTTTCCAAATATTTTCTCCCATTGTGTAGGTTGTCATTTAGCTTTCATGATAAAATCCTGTGAGGCACAAAAGTTTTTAATTTTGATGAGGTCTCATTTATCTGTTTTTCCTTTTGTTGCTTGTGCTTTGGATGAGAAGTCCAAGAAACCATTGCCTAACATGAAATCCTGAAGATGTTTCTCTACATTTTCTTTTAGGAGTTTTATAGCTCTGGTTCTTATATTTAGCTCTTTGGTCCCATTTTGAATTAATTTTTGTGTGAGGTGTAGAGGTCCACATTCATCCTTTATGCAAATGGAGATCCAGTTTTCCCAGCATTATTGGTTGAAGAAATTATTTTCCAGTTGAGTGGTCTTTGTTCCCTTGTCGGAAGTCAGTTGGCTTTATATAAATGTGAGGATTGATAACTGAACTCATTTTGATTCTATTGGTCTATATGCCTGTGTTTGTGCCAGTACCATGCTGTTTTGTTTACTGTGGCTTTGTAATAAGTTTTAAGATTGGGAAGTATGAATCCTACAACTTCATTCTTTTTCAGCATGGCTTTGGCCGTTCGGGGTCTCTTACCCTTCCATATAAATTTGATAGTTGGCTTTTACACTTATGCAAAGAAGGTTGTTGGAATCTGGATTGGAATTGTTGAGTCTGTAAATTGCTTTGGGTAGAATTGACATCTAAACAGTATTTTTTCTTCCAGTACATGAACATGGAATATTCTTCCATTTATTTAGGTCTTCTTTGATTTCTTTTTAGCAATGTTTTATAGTTTTCTGTGTACAAGTCCTTTATATACTTGGTTAGATTTATTCTTAGCTATTTGATTCTTTTAGTTGCTATTGTAGGTGGAATTTTTTTTCTTGATTACTTCAGATTGTTCATTTGTAGTATATAGAAACACTACTGATTTTTGGGTGTTGATCATGTATCCTGCCACTTTGCTGAATTCATTTTTTAGCTCTTGGAGCTTTGTTGTGGATTTTTCAGGATTTTCATGTTACCTACAAATAAGAAAAGTTTTACTTTTTCCTTTCTAGTTTGGATGCCTTTTATTTCTTTTTCTTGCCTAATTGCTCTGGCTAGAACTTCAGTAGAAAGTTGAGTAATGGGGGTGACAGAGGGCATCCTTGTCTTGTTCCTGACATTAGAGGGAAAGGTTTCAGTCTTTCACCATTGAATA
This sequence comes from Cabassous unicinctus, assembly GCA_029593785.1. NCBI lineage: Eukaryota > Metazoa > Chordata > Mammalia > Cingulata > Chlamyphoridae > Cabassous > Cabassous unicinctus. The sequence goes on along the minus strand of JAQZBX010063538.1, from coordinate 2,196 downwards.
TGATGTTAGCCCTAGGCTTTTCATATATGCCGTTTTTCATGTTGAGCAAGTTTCCTTCTAGTTTTTGGTGCTGGATTTTGTCAAATGTCTCTTCTGCATCAATTGAGATGATCATGATTGTTTTTTTTTCTCCATTCTGTTAACATGGTGTATTACATTGATTTTCTTATGTTGAAGCACCCTTGCATACCTGGAATAAATCTCTCTTGGTCATGGTGTATAATTCTTTTGCTGTGCTGTTGGATTTGGTTTGCTAGTATTTTGTTGAGGAATTTTGCATCTAGATTCATAAGAGATATTTACCTGTAATTTTCTTTAGGTATTTTATCTGGCTTTGGTATGTGGGTGGTGTTGACCTCATAGAATGAGTTAGAGAGTATTCCTGCCTTTTCATTTTTTTGGAAGAGTTTGAGCAGGATAGGTATTAATTCTTCTTGGAGCGTTTGGTAAAATGCACCTATGAAGCCATCTGGTCTCGGACTTTTCTTTGTTAGATTGTGTTTAATTACTGATTCAGTCTCTTCACTAATTATTATTTGTTGTGATCTCTTTCTTCTTGAGTCATTACAGCAACCTTCAGTGGGAGTGCAGGTTTGGTTTCCACCATGTTGGGGAGGGGCTGGGGAAGGGGCCAGCAAAGATACCAGGAGCCTCTCCGACCATTTTAAATTTGGCACTTCCCAGTTTCTTCATTTGGCACTTCCCAGTTACTGTAACCCTTTATCTGCTTTCCAACGTTTTGAGGAAGGTGGCTTTGCCAGTTTTTGCTAGTTGTTCATTGATTTTCTGTGGGGGACGGCACCCTTGGAATGTATTATGCCTCTTTCTTGTTCCAATGTAAGTCACCAGCCTTTTACTTTCAGCATCTTTGTGTCTTTTATCAAAAGTGAATCTCTTAGATATAATATAGATGGATTATGTTTTTCATCAAATCTGCCAATTTGCCTTTTGAAAGAAGAGTTTAATGCATAAATTTTACGGTAATAACTGATAAGGAAGGATTTACTTCTTCCATTTAGCTATTTGTTTTGTGTCTGTCTTACATATTTTTTCTTCCTCAATTACTGTATTACTGATTCTTTTTTATATTTTGTTTGATTTTGTGGTAGTGTACTGTATTAGTCAGCCAAAGGGGTGCTAATGTGAAATACGAAAAATGCATTGGTCTTTATAAAGGGTATTTATTTGAGGTAGAAGTCCACAGTTACCAGGCCATAAAGCATTAAGTTTCTTCTCTCACCACAGTCCATTGCCACGTATTGGAGCAAGACAGCTGCCGACATTTGTCCAGGGTTCAGGCTTCTTGGGTTCCTCTATTCCCGGGGCTGCGTTTTTCTCCGGGCTTAGCTCCTGTTTCCTCCACAAGGTCAGCGATCAGGCGAACGGTTCGCTTCTCTTCTCCTGGGGCCTTCTTTCCAACATCAGAGCTGCTTCTCAAAAGACTGCTTCAACTCTGTTCTTGCCATGCCTTTTATATTCGATTCCCCACCCACCAAGGGGTGGGGCTCAATGCCCTACTGACTTGGCCCAGTCAACACCCTAATCATAACTTAATCATGCCCAGATTAACAGATCAGTTTATAAGCATGATCCAATTATACTTTTGGAATTCGTAATTAAATCAAACTGCCCAACTGTAACTTGTACCATTTTGATTCCCTTTCTTTTTCTCTATATTTTAAATTAATTTTCTTAGTGGTTACCATTGTAATTAAATTTATCTTAAGCGAATAGGAACATAGTTCAAATAGTACCAATACAATTTCAGTAGTATATAAACCCTGTATTTCTCTATATCTCTATCCCATCTCCTTTATATTGTTGTCTCAGATCATTATTTATATATTGTAAACCCATTAAAATAGATTTTAATTATTATTTTACACATTTGCCTTTATGTCATGGGGAGGGGTCAAAAGCAATTACAAAACAAAAGTACAGAATGGGATTTTATACTTAGCAGTGTATTTTATCTTTACCAATGTTCTTTATTTTTCTTATTCATTCAGTTTACTGTCTAGTGTCCTTTTTTTTAGCCTGAAGAACTCTCTTTAGCATTTCTTGTTGGGCAGGTCTTCTGGTAATGACTTCCATCAAGTTTTGTTTATATGTAAATGTTTTAATTTCCCTTTCATTTTTGAAGGATAATTTTACTGGATATAGAATTGTTGGTTGACAGTTTTTTTTTTTTTTTTT